>APFE030353371.1:0-20633 GCA_000404065.3 Pinus taeda
CATACTGTAATGCAGAATTATCTGAAAACAGCACGAACTCGTTTCCCAACAAATAATGCCTCCAGTGTCTTAGCGCCTATACCACTGCGTAGAATTCCTTATCATATGAGGAGTACTTCTGCCTACTCTCATTTAGTTTTTCACTGAAAAATGCCACCGGTCTGTCCTCCTGACTGAGTACAGCCCCGATTGTTGTTCCATTAGCATCACAACGTACCTGAAATAATTTTTGAAAGTCTGGTAGCCTGAGAATCGGTCTTTCTGTTATTTTCCTCTTCAATAGCTGAAAGCTCTTTTCTTTTGCTTCTGTCCATCGAAAAGGTTGGCTGGCCTTTTTGATGGTCTCCAACATAGGAGCACAGGTTCTGCTAAAATCTTTAATAAACTTCCTGTAAAAACTCGCTAATCCGTGGAAACTACATACCTCAAACAAATTCTTCGGTGACGGCCAATTTATGATTGCTGTCACTTTCTCCGGATCCATCTTTAATTCGTTCTCTGCTATAACAAATCCCAGATAAATTAATTCTCTCTGTAAAAACGTACATTTCTTCAGATTGATCAATAACTTGTTCTGCTGTAGCTTCTCTAACACTTTACGCACATGTCGGAGGTGTTCTTCTCGTGTCTTACTGAAAATAAGTATGTCATCCAAATAAACAATTACAAATTTCCCAATATATTCCTTTAGCATCTCATTCATGAGTCTCATGAAGGTGTTGGGCGCATTGCTCAACCCGAACGGCATGACCAGCCATTCATATAGGCCCTCGTTTGTTTTAAAAGCTGCCTTCCATTCATCTCCTTCACGTATCCGAATCTGGTGATATCCACTTTTTAAATCTATCTTAGAAAAGTAAGCTACCCCACTCAAACAGTCCATCATATCATCCATACGCGGTAACGGAAATCTGTACCATATGGTGATTTTATTAATGGCCCTGGAATCAGTGCACATCCGCCATTCTCCTCCCTTTTTGGGGGCGAGAACTGTTGGTACAGCACATGGGCTCAAACTCTCTCTGATCAATCCTTTGTCCAATAGCTCCTGCACCTGTTTTCTGATTTCTTCATTATCCTTGGGGCTCATTCGATAAGCTGCCTTATTTGGTAAGCTGGCTCCTGGTATGAAATCAATGTGGTGACTAATGCTCCGCTTGGGAGGTAACTTATCCGGCAAGTCGTCTACTACTATATCTGTAAATTCCTCCAACATCTGCTGTATTTCTATAGGAAAATCTGTGATTTCTGTGTGTAACAAGACTGTCCTTGTCTTCCTAACTACAGCATAATTCATCTCACTGTTTTCAACCTGCTTCAAAAATTATTTTCCGTTCATAGCAACGCCTTCGGTTCATTTACTTCAGCTGCCTCTTTCTCTTCCCTGATAGGCACAAGGGTATGCTTAACCCCATCTTTTTCAAATTTATAACAATTCAATACCCCATCATGTGTCACTTTTCTGTCATATTGCCAAGGTCTGCCCAATAAGATGTGGCACACGTCCATTGGCATAATGTCGCAGATAATTTTGTCCTTATAACGTCCTATCTGAAATTCCACTTCACTTTGTTCATCCACCAGCAACTGGTGTCCTTTCTGTAACCATGAAACTCGATATGGAGTGGGGTGTTTTAGACGCTTCAGTCCTAACTTCTCCACCATCTCGACTGACACCAAATTGCCAGTACTTCCGCTGTCAATTATCATTTTACAGCACTTACCTTGCGATTTACAAATTGTCCTGAACAGAGCTTTCCGTTGTGTCTGCTCAATACTCTCATCAACTGGCTTCAACAACACCTTATGCAACACTAAAGCTTCTCCTGTTTCTGGGGCATTTTCTGCCTCTTGAGGAGGCGTTGCTGCTTCCTCTGGCTGCGCCACATATGCGCCTCACTGTCCAGCTGAATCTGTTTCTGGGCACTCAAAAGAGCGGTGCCCCCACTTGTGGCATCTGTAGCACTGGTATCCAATTCCCCTTCCACGGCCATTTCCTCTGCCGCGCTGAAACGATCTGCCACCCCTCATTCCATCCCCTTTTTTTGCGGTTCCCGAAGTCCTCGAACTACTGGCTTCTTCGTTGTTGCTGGCAGTTCGGCCCCTGCCATAGGACTGGCCTCTTCCTCTGTTAGACCCTCGTCCTCTCCGGGAATTCTGTGTTCAGTTAAGTTTTTCCTCTGCTTTGACTGCACTCTAATATGCCTCCTCCGTATTGTTGGGAGACAAAATGCTTATTTCATCTAAAATCTCCATCCTCAGCCCATTTACATATCTGGCTGTCCTCTCTGTTGTATCCTCTGTATATCCTGCTCGCAAGTTTACTCGATAAAATTCCTCCGTATATTCTTTCACCCTCAGACCTCTCTGTCTCAAGTTCTGAACCTGCCTATGTAACGCAATTTGGTAATCTCTTGGCAGAAATCTGCCCTTCAATTTAGCTACCATCCTTGTCCAAGACTTTATCGGAGGCTTGTTCAACCTCTTCCTCTCATTCTGGACACTGTCCCACCACAGGGTTGCATGTCCTTTCAGCTTTTTCGCTGCAAACTTGACCCTACGGTCTTCACTAATTTCTTCGCATTCAAAGTACTTGTCCATCTCACTAATCCAATCTAATACAACAACAATCGATAAACTGCCATCGTAGGTTGGTAATTCTGGTTTTGGTTTACTATTTGACAATAATACAGACTTCAATAATTTCACTTCTGGTGAGTCACCTTCAGCCCCATCTGCTGCTACTTCTACTTCTTCTTCACTCACATCACCTAACTCTGGATCTCTCCTTCTGCCTGCCTCTACTGCTTCCAATCGAGCAGTAAGAAATCTGAGTTCTTCCCTTAATGCCTCATCTGCCATTCTACGGGCACCTCTGCCTCGTCCTCGTCTGCCTATATCCATTTCTCCCAAATCTCTTCAACTCAAACTGCTTTGATACCACTCTGATGGGACCCAGCCCACTTGGCGTAACCTTTTTCACTTTATAGATCATAGTTGGGTGTTTACGTGGCGGTGAACCGTCGTCTTTCCCGCGTTCTGTAGTTAGGGTAGCTATGCATTGATTGTGGGTGTAAATGCGGCAGTGCTCTGCCTTGGAAAACTATACGAACCTAACCCTTATGCGCCTTCTCGACTCTTCTCTGTTATTGTTCTGTTGGCTTCCGAGGGTTTCGAGCTCTACGTATGGAAAAATGGTGAGGGTGTTGTATCCTGGTTCCTTTGGCTCTGTGTTACAATTTCATGGTTGTCTGTTGTATTTGAGCTGGCTCTGGTTGTTGGTTGAGGCCTTCTCTACGCATTTGGTTATTTGTTCGCCTGTTTGTAACGGTGATGTTCGGTTCTGGGGTTTCCTTGCTCAGCTTTCGTGTCCACTTTCTGGTAAGTTGCCCTTCCGCTCTATTGCTCTGTTTTCGGTAAAGAAAGTTGAGGTCTGCGTGCTTGTAGTGGTTCTATAACGATGGTTGTTCATGAAATGACTGGTTTCGAATTTAATTCTTCAATTCTAGCATTTAGCTTTTGCTATCCTGTTCCTGTATGTGCTGTTGGTCTTCTGGTCCATTGTTTCCGAATTTGGCTATGGTCGTGGTTCTTGGGTTTATGGTCTTTCTGGTAACGTTGCCTTGTCTATGGCTGTGAGCACAGGAACAATGGAAAAACACCTTCAATCTCTGCTACAGGTAAATGGTCATTCCTTGATTCAATTTTTACGCGTTCCTCGTTTTGGGTCTAACCCCAAACTGCTCCTCTGGTCTCCAATTCTCTATGGCGTCCTCTGGTTTGAAAATGTGGCCCTTCCTCACGTGTTTTCCAGGTGAGGGTTTCTTCCCTTTCGTTCTTTTGGTTCTGAAATGTTGGTTTCTCGAGGGTTTCGTCCCTCCGAGCTTTACTATGATTCAAGCTCACTCTCGCTTGTCCCTTGCAGGTCCTCTCAGGTGGCCTGGATGGCGCACATCTCTGTGTTCAAAAATGTTTGGTAGCGTAAATGTGGGTAGGCCTGTATCTTGTATTGTTCTGTTGCTTAGCAGTCTATGTTCGAAGGACGGCTCATCCGTTAGTTTACTGTTTGGTTATTGTAGTGTTCATGTTCGTCGTTGTCATTCTGAGATGAGTTCTCTGTATTGGAACGCGGCTTCAATGTAACCCTGTCTCGAACCTGCGTTCATACCCTAACTAGGGTTTTATACTTGATTGTATGGTTATGGTTTCTGAGTGAATTTTGACCTTGCCGTGACTGTATCGGTCTTTGTAATGTATGAGGGAACTCGGCCCTTTCGGTTTTGGCTATAAATTTCTATTTCTGAACAATATAAATGAAAATCGTTTTTATGAAAGAAAGTATGACATTTGGTACCTGTAACTCCTTCGCTTGTGGTTTGGTTAAGTTGTTGGGCATTTAATTCGTTTGCTTGTCTTTCTGTTCGTTTGCTTGTCTTTAGTGGCTATGCATACCCGCTCCTCCTCAACTGTATTTCTGTGCGCTTGTATGCAAGAGTGATTGCTTGTTTGGTGACCTGGAATCTACTTAAGATCTTCTCTGTTTGTCAATAATTTCAACTGCAATTCGTACTTGTACAGTAGCCATGGTAATATGCTTAGTTTACAGTAATGTAAAGTTATGTTAGTATGAATGAGAGATCAACAACTAATATAGAAAATAATATTGATGGACAGTACTTCTCTGATTCTTTTGAATGGTTGATAATTGTGTTATTAAGGTTACTCAACTTATTCTCTACTCAACTTAAACTTTTTCCTTACATGTATATTTGGCTTTTATAGCCTCTGCCTTCAGTTAAGGCTTGCAGTTTGTTTCTTTCTGTTACAAAGACAGTTACATACTTCTGTTCCTATTCGTAACCATAATCGTTTGAACATTTCAAGACTTGTAGGACAGTTAAGAGTTATTTTTCCTAATTACAGAAACTACCTTTTAACCAATAATGAAACTACAGTAATCCTAACTGGAAAAGTAAAGCCATCTAACTGTTGCTGACTTGTAAAATAAAGTAAAAAGAAAAATTATTCCCAGCCGAATTTAACAATTCAGTTTCCCGATTGTGAACCTGGTTGGAGTCTTTCTGCCTCGTCACTGTGAGCTGGACTGTGAGCTGGATGCTCCTGCATCAAATCATATTGACTAAATATATGTTGTTTGAAAATTTCTAACTTTTCACAGCCATAAGATGATAAATCTATCACCATTGAACCTTCTCCAAAGTTTAAGGCAGAAAGGGGAAGAAGCTAGGGCATTAGTCTCAAATTCCTCCATGAAAACATTTTACACAATGGGAAAAGAGGGTAAGCCATGGCAACTCCACATGTTTATTCATAGATTTCATCTTGAAAGATAAAAAAATGTAGAATTTAAATATAAGTAAATTTTAACTAACTCGGCAGTATTAGGGTCTCTGACGATGCTAATAATATCATAGTTTCATTAATATCAATATTTTTTCTTACCATGGAAAAAATTATGGTAAATAAATTTATAAGATTAACACAATCTATACAATAAAATCATATTTATTCTTTTGAAGCAACATATTTACCACACCTTACATGTTATGTTTTGGTTTGCATCTTCCATGCACGTAAATCAAGACTATATAAATAATTAATATGCTCATATGTTGATAATAGGTTGTTAATATTCCAATTTAGTTAACAAAGATGGATATAAGTATATAATTGTGTTTACAATATGATTGAAGCTTATTAAATGCATATATTATAAATAAAATACAAATGGCCACGTAATGCATACTAAAAATAATATTTTGGCCACTAGGAAATATCTATCTATCACCTCCTTCACACATTTGGAAACATAGCCCAAATAACCACTATGAAATAAATATCACAACCACAAATTAAGGAGTCAACACAATGTCAAACATACCTATATTAATTACAAGAGCTGACACAAAGAAACCTTTATGTAACTAGTGAAACAACAAAATGGTACCAAATGAACCAAGCATTGCAGGACACCTAAAAGAGTAAACATTACAATAGTAGAATCTCCTTGGACAACAAAGCCAATAAACATGCCATTATCACCTCGACTTCTAAGAGCTTTTTCCCATAGTATTGTTGTTTAGATTTTTGCATTCACGATATTGTTTCTTGAATGCCTTTGTCGTTGTGCCCCACAATTCTAATTTCAGTGTGCTCTCTTACTTTTTTGGCTTAGCTTGGTGATTGTGGGGAAATAATCTTGTAATTTTCATGGTGATATGATTAAATAAATAAAGCACCTTATCACATCATAGATATCATAGTGAATGTTGAGACAAACTTTCGTGTCAACATGTACATGGCATATGCACACCCATTTTCTACTAATGGACCTCAACAAATCAACAAATATCTGCATTGTCTTTACTATTAATTTTCTTAGCAGCTATTGTTTAATGACTTTTTTGTTTTCTCTTAGCTTTCCAAGTCTTGACCATATTATTCGATGCACATGGCCAACATAGCATGAATGCAACGTGTGAAAGGTATAGATCAGGACATTTACTGTCATGCAATGGCTACAATTTGGGTTTTGGAAAGAGAGTTTTGAAGTTTGGCTTGGCTTACCCATATTGTATTTCACTATTTCAATAGTTCACATATCTCTTTTATTCTTCACACTATGTTTATATACTTCTTTACCGTGTATGGTTCAAATGCTTTCATCCTCCACATTAAGAAAAGGTGATTTCCATATAAAACATATAAGGTGATAGTAATTAATAAACGTTTTACAAATTTCTCAATAATCTTTGTCATTGCCTCTATCATTTTCTTTAGTACTTTGGTGTCCACTTTACTATTGAGCTATTTGAGTTATATGTTTCCAAACTGTGTAAAGGTTAAAATTTGTTTAAAACTTTTGGTAAAAGTTTACTTAATATTATTACACATCAACAATATATCAACTCAATTGTATGTGATTATGTTAGTATTTGTCTATTAAAATAATATTTAACAAAATTGTTCAAAAATAACTTTAGTTTCTAAGAGTTATAAAGTTATTCCATACACATATAATGAATTATAGTTTTTCAGAGATAGAAAGCTCTGGCATGCATATGCATGATTCTTTAACAAATAGATCGAACAAATGTGTCATGTATCAAACTAAAAGAACAAACTAAAAGGAAGCAGATGTGGGGAATAATCTTCATACACTAATCCATGAGAGAAAAATGTGTAGAAATGGTTAGGGTCCTATAATTCATAGGATCAAATGATGATTGAATATTTTGTTTTAGTATATCAAATTGTAAATAATATTGCATATTAAAAATGATTTCCAAAAAGAAAATATGTAAATAAAAATAAGGAATGAAAAGAGGGTATATAAAAAGAAAAATAGAATTAAAGAATTAAAAAAAAGGATGAAAAGAACCCCTTGAAAAGGAAAAAGAGTGAAAGTGATGCAAATTCAAATGCCCCTAGGAGAAAAATAGTATTGTTTTGAAAAATAAATTAGGAATTGTGTGCAACTTGTTTTAAATGCCACAATCACACATCTTTATTTGAATCATACAGTATAATCATGGTCAAACACGTTTGAATTTCTATTGTTAAACTAGAGAATAATTTAACCAAACTGTTTAAACTTGGTTAAAATTAGGTAGTTAGGTGAAGAAATTAATACAATTGTTTAAAATGGATTAATAATTTAAGTTGTAGGTTGGAACTTAGATTAGGATAAATCTCTCCTTCAAAGGAAAATAAGAAAGTTCTGCACATTTAAATGCACCCTTGGTTGGTAGAAGATAGGCCTTGCTTTCAAAAGTTAGGAGAAAAAGCATTAAAATGGTATTATGCATGCTGTAAAGCCATATAGTTTTTGTCCTATGTTTGGCGCTTATAAACAAAAGAGAAAAACAAAAACTTATTCTTCATCTAGTGGATAAAGGGCGGGCCCGATCCAAACTATGTGTCAAATCAAGATTGTGATTGATGGACCTCAATGCCTTTCGTCCCCCCTGTCCTTCCTACCTTTATTGGCGGGGGGGTCTAAAGAGGTGGTTTCGTTTCCCCGACCCCACCTTATGTGTCACTCTCGCATTCTTTCGCATGCCCCCCCTGTCAATACTGCATACCACCCTCCCCCTCTGAAAACAGCATAATCCCCTCTTTCCTGCCAACGGTTCCTCGTGCCTACACCGCTAATCCCTCCATGACACTTGTCCGACCGTTTCCCGTACCCGTTATGCATTTAATCCTTTGTTAAATTACCATTAAACCAGCCAATCATCCCGCTCCCTCAACGAACTATTTTGCAAGCATAAAGAGCCCATCATCCATTCTTGTTACACATTTTGCTCAAACTGATCCCGCGTGTGTTCTTTTTAATTTTCTCAATTTCATTTCATACATGCAAATTGTCCCGACACTAAGCAAGAAACTAGGATGCAAATAACACCAGCTTCACCATCATCGCTAACCTCCATTTTCAAGCTTTTCTCGGGTAAATAGCACAACTCTTAATCCTTTCCAAATAGCTTCAAAATTCCAAATATGGCTCCCAAGAGCAAAACCAATGTCAATAGTGAAAATCTTATGGTTCCCCCATTGGTTAACCTTGATCAATCCCCCTGGATGATACATATTATAAAATCTCAAAGACAAAGTGTGAATTCAATTTTTTCGAATTACACAACTGGCTCAAAGACATCTTCCTTGACCAGAGTGATCAAATTGGCCTCTCAGAATCCAATTTACCCCTCTATATGTTTCCCCAAACCCATCACTTCCCCAAATTTGTCCTCAAATGCCAAGCTTGTTACCTACCAGACTAGAGAGCCATTGTGGCCCACAATGGTGAAATTCTATTCACAATCACCCCTAAGTCAATTAACCAAATGTTGCAGATCCCTCAGAATGATTCCACTATTCCTTTCTCAATTTAAGCCTTGAATCAATTATATCAGAAATTGACCTTTTCTCAGAGATCCAAGATTTTCAAAATCTTCCTACCTGAAGATGCCCAACTCCCAAAAACGAATCCACCATATCCCTCCTCCATTTTTCTAGACAAAGCTAAACAAATCATTTCTATACTCTCATGTTTGCTAAGGTATTATTCAGATCAATGGGTAGATGAACCTGTTTTAGGTTTTCTGTCCATTTTCTCTAGTGAAGAAAAGCCTTCAGTGATTTTCAAATTTTCCCAGTTCCTTGTTGACAACATTCATGAACAATTCCTTAAGCTTCGAACTGAAGGAATGTTCAGATATGCCTCTATTCTTGTGTATATGTTTTTATTTTATCAAACAGACAAGTTCCCATTTGCAGTACAAAAGCTCAATGAACAGGGGGAGCCACACTCAGTGATTTTTTGGACTTCCATGCCAAGAAGGAATTCAAAAGAATACAATTTCAAAGACTTTATTGATCAATTTGTTCATCCAGCTACATGTTCATTGAGTAGTGAGACAGTACCCAAGGTCAGTGCAGAGATTAAGAAAATTTTATACCTAAGTGAGCAGGTCAGAACAGGTGATTGGTATTTATACCATAATTACACCGAAATAAGAGTGTATGGGTGTGAGCTTCCACCTTATAAACTATCCAAGTATCTCCCAGTGAGAATTTTTGCTTTAGAATATATACGGAAAATGATATACTCAGATGAGGTCCATTTTGGGTCAGCTAAGAAGAAATCACAATTCAGAATAAAGGCTTAGATAGGATAATTTATTTGTAACAACAAGAAAGCAGGAGAGGAGGCAGATATCCTCCTAAAATGGATGAATTTTCCCTTGAGTTTCACTTGGTCATATGACCCATTTGATATGATCTCTAAACTAAGAGTGGAACAAAAAACCACTCCATATGTTCACACGTAGAAGCCTGCAATCGAGAAATACATGAACCAAGATGAGTGGGAAGAAAATACTCTACAAGAGGCAGAGGAGCGGCTACTGTCTACTGCTACTTCACAAACTCCCAAACCTCAAGAAAAAGCAGAGAAAAGGCCACGGGAAGAAGACTCTCCTTCAGTCACAGAGGTTTCAGCGAAAGAATTCAAAATTTACACTAAGAAAGCAAGGACAAATCCTAAGATAGATTTTTCAAAAGGAGTAGGGCTAGCTCCTATAGTACTCAAGACTCCACATTTTCCAGCAAGATATAACATCTTTACATGATCTCCATTCTCTTCAGTTTCACAAGAGAATCCAAATACAGATCAGACATCAGAATTAACCCAAGGTCAAAGAGAAACAAGTATCTTTGACAAGTTTAAGGAAATAAAACGTAGAAATGAGGTTCTCAAAGTTAGCATTTATGATCAATTTCAGAAATAAACTTCCTCTACCCAACATAGGCTCTTTTCCGCCTTCGACACTGAGAAAGGACAAATGCAAATGGAATTCTTGCAGGCACAGGTCATCCACCCTAAATTTGCAACAGATTACAAGCAAACTACATTTGAGTTTGATGCAAAGGATGTTCGCCTTATAGATCAGATGGACATGCACAAGCAAACTAGGGAGATAATCTATTCTACATTGACAAGTGTTGCAATCACTGCTTCCAAATTGCAGGTATCCCTTACTAATATTTAATCCCAATTAAAACTTGAAAAGATTTCTTCTTTAGCAAAAGATAATAAGATAAAATCCTTGGAAGACTTGGTCATTAAGATAAGATATGACTGAAGCAATGTTAAGGCAGCAGAAGAAATAGTTAAGAAGAAGAATGCTAACATAGCAACACTCAGAAAACCACTAAAAATGTCAGCAACCGAGGATCTACAAGAAAACGAAGTGGGGGAGACAGAGCCAAAAAGAAGACATGCTCAAATTAATTATGGAGAAAAATGCACAAATAAGGGACATGGAAACAAAAATGGACAAGCTGATCAAGGAGAAAGAACAGAATGAACGGCTAACTATAATCCCACTTGACGCAATGTCTCTTGTAACAATAGTGCAAACATGGGCTTCTACATCAACTACAACAGCCATGGCTATAACAAGTACAGTAAGAGTTTCTACATCTACAACACCCCCTGCACCAACTTCTAATGACCCAAATAAACTGGTAAAAGCCATGGAAGACATGTCTTTACAAGGGGAGGAAATCTAGAAACTACAAGGACGTGTGAGGATGTTATAGGAACATAAAGAAAGAATTGAGAATTCTCAATTGATAGAGGTACATAAATCCCAGAGATTGATGCAAAGGTTACAAAAATTGGAAAAGGAACCTACCATGGCTCATACCTTAGCTCAGGCTAAGGAAAATATATGGATAGATATCATCAAATCAATCACAGAGATCTGTCCATTAATACATATTATTTTTTAGCAAAAGGAGCTAATTCAAAAATCCAAAGGAGTCATTCAATAAATTAGGGGAACGCTGAAAGACAAGCCAACTAAAGCCACAGAGCTCATTAAATTTCTAAAATCTAAAAACATATACGAGTTGGAAGAACTGGAAATAGAAGACGAAACCGAGACCATATAAGAACTCAAGAAAGTATTGACCAAAAGAAATCTTATGTTGCATCTGAAGAAAAAATGTCAAGTACTGGAGAGTGGCTTCAACAAGTTTAAGGTCCTCATTCAAAAGGGACATCCAAGTTTGTTGGCATTGAATGACACATTAATGACATTCCCTGATTACAACCAGAAATTGATGGTCATTGTGAGAGACAATACCAAATTTGCAGGAATAAAGGGGACTATAGCAGGGAAAGCCTTCCTACAAGCATTGGAATTTGATTTGTACATCAAGCATGAAATCAAATACATTTTTATCACTAAGCCCACCTTTTCCAAATATACATAGGTAGATGAAGTTTATAGGAGGTTATTCAAATTGTCAATTCCAAGTGAAGAAAGGTGGAAAAAATTATGCAAGCTACTTGAGTAAAAAGTCAATTCTTCTTCAACAACAGGACAAACAGCGCAACAAAAGTCAAGGGCCACATCAGCAACAGCCTCCACAAAAATAGTGCTAACAACCCAAGCAGTTCAAGTTTTCCTATATTTTGGTAAATTAGAAATATGATTAGTTTAGAAATTCCTAAATTACATCCTCATCAGTTATGACAAGATATTTTGTAAATAAACTTATAAATACTTCTCCTTTCGAAGTATTATGGGTTGATTTTTTCATCTAAGAAAGCTATTGTACGTTTTTGAGCTTTAGTGGACTTATCAATAATACAAACAAGTCTTTCACAGGATTCTTGTGTCAAATTGTTGGTGAAGTGCGCCTATCGTTTTATGTGTTTATTATTATTTGTTTACCATGCTCGTGTTTTCATAATCTGAATTATTCAATAAAAAGTCGAAGAAAAAAATTGTTTTGATGTACGCTCTAATTCTGGCTTTGAATAGTTTTAATGTTTTCAACTGATATTAAGTAAATGAATTCTTAATTGCTCTTTACTTAATGGAAATCATTTCTCTTCTTCTTATTCAGTTCATTTAAAATTAATGAATCCAATTAGTTTGGTTGTCTTGCCCTATGAAATCTATCTACAAAATACTGAAAGAGATCCATCTTTTAAGTCACAGACTCCATAGCCCAATGGTAATCTAGACATCAATCAACCATATAATTCAAACCAATTCATAAACCAAACCTTGAATTTTTATAGCTAGCCTAATATCTTAAACCAAACAAATCTAAATCTGACAGAGAAATCCCTCTCTGAAGATGGCAATTCTAGATCCCAGCTTCCAAAGTGGTTTTGCAGTTACCTTTGTAATTTCTCTAGCAACCTCAGAAATTACAGAGTGCTAACAGAAACTTAAGATAGAATTTTTGCAATAAATTCCATTAGACAACAAACTTTCTTGGGGAAAACCCAAAACCCTTCCACAAGACAAACCTCACATTCTAAAGTGCATTGAATGTATTATTTAGTAACTAAGTGCTTAAAAATATCAAGGCTTTGTGCTCTCAACATTAGGGTTCAGTTGCGAGCTTCAAGTGTACACTACACACACTGGGACTACATTGGCCACCCCAACCTATGGGACCAATAAGCTAATTGTTTAAGCCTATACAAGGAGGCATCTTATAATGGAGAATCACACGCCATTAAACACACTTTATCATATGAAATATCATGAGAAAAACCACGAATTACCCAAGACCATGGGTCATAAACAATGATGATAAATCCATTATCGATATTAGCAAAATTATCCTAACTACTTTATGACCAAGTCAAGATTAACTCGAAATTCCCTCATCCCAACCACCCCCCCCCCTGCCACTCCCCCCCTCTAAACCTCACTTAGGATAAACACCTACCCCCTTCAAAGTTGATTAACAATGTTTCAAGGAATACAACATCCCCCTATCACCTAAGTTTGCCTCTAGACCTTCCATTAGTGATTTGACAAACAAAGGGTACATATGTTTAAATAGGCCTTATAGCTGCATGCTCATTTACATATATGATAAAATCCCTCCATAAAAATACTTACAATTGTATACCTAAACACATGCAAGATATGAAACATCAAACTCGTTTCATTACAAACATGTCTCTTGTTGCAAATACCATTACATAGATCAAGTAGTTATCTTCCCTCAATATGTTCAAGCAAATTATGCAAGAAAAATCTGCCTACTTCTTTACCCACATCCCTCTATGCTCCAAATATTGTGAGTTGAATCAAACATTGAATAAGTTCATTCAAGTGGTCAAGCTATCCATCTAACCATAAATACATGCTTCTCTAGGCATGTTCCAAGCCAAAGCCACATCATTCAAGCTCACTCTCCATTTCAAGTCTTATTGTGCTTACTATATTCTTGCAACAAATTTTCATTTAAATAAGTTTCCATTCAAACCAAGACTAGATCAAAAAATATTTTCCCTAACACCTTGCATTTGAAGTAATCAACCTCTAATATCAAATGAAAGGAGACATAGGTGAATAATACACTTCTTATACTTATCCATGAGAGAAGAATGTGCAAAAACTTAAGATAGAATAATTGCAATAAATGAAATAAACAACAAACAATTAGACAATAATATTTCTTAGCGAAAATTCTTCCGGTCGAAAAACCCCACACTTTCAAGTGCACTCATCTTTTATTTAGTGACAAATTGGTTACAATACATAGTCTCAATGCTCTTAATACAAGTGTTCTTAATAAGAGTGTTCAAGCCTACACTATGCACTCCAAGACTACATTAACCACCTAAACTTACAATTAATTATATCAAGGTTATCCTAATTACTTCATGACCAAATCAGAATTAACTCAACATAAACCAAATTTTATATATAGAGCAAACCATATTTATGGTTAATGCCTATACAATTACACATGAAAACTTTTATTTGGAGATTGATAGTGGTTAGAGCAGCAAAGGTATTTTCCATCCAAAAATCAGAAATAAGAAGGATGGCAACATGACTAGTGAAACAACAAGAAGGGTAGCAAATGAATTTAATGCCTATACAATTACACATGAAAACTTTTATTTGAGATTGGTAGTGGTTAGAGCAGCAAAGGTATTTTCCATCCAAAAATGAGAAATAAGAAGGATGGCGACATGACTAGTGAAACAACAACAAGGGTAGCAAATGAATTCTATCGCCCTAACTTCTCAGTGTTTTTCTTCCTATTATAATATGGATGTTTTCATTCCACAATGTTCCTTTCTTAAACTTCTTCTTTTTTGGATTAGCTTGGTGACTATGGAAAAAGCTTATAATTTCACAGTAATGTTGACAAACTTTCATGCCGAACATATACATCCATATGCACATCCATTTTCTACCAATGGCTCTCACTAAATCAACAAATAATTACATTTGTGCCAAACCATTGGTTTGTTTGTCAATTATTGTTTAATAATTTTTTATTTTACATTTGTATCTCATCATTGATTTGTCTATCAACTATATTTCTCTGAAACCATTGATTTGTTTGTCAATTATTGTGCAGTAACTTTTTTATTTTACATTTGTATCTTATTATCAATTTGTCTATGGATTATATTTCTGTGATTTTTTCTTTCTATAGCGTACTCTTGTTTATTGACTTTTTGCACATCTATATCTTACCAATGATTTCTCTGTCAACTATTGTTCAGTAATTTTTTGTTTCTCATTTGTCTTGCTAATGATTTGTCTTTCAACTATTGTTCAATGACTTTTTGTTTTACATTTATGTCTTACCATTACTATGTGTGTCAACTATTTTTCATTGACTTTTTTTTTACATTTATATCTTACCATTGATTTGTCAATCAACTATTCACATCTGTGAATTTTTTTGTTTCACATCTGTATTTTACCATTGATTTGTTTGTCATCTATTTTTCTAACTTTTATGTTTTGCATTTGTGTCTTACCATTGATTTATTTATCAACTATTATTCAAGATATTTTTTTTGCATTTGTATCTTACCATTAACTTTGTCCACTATTATTCAGTAACTTTTTTATTTCCCTTTACAAGATTTCAATATTTTGTACCATGCACATGGCCAAGAATTTGCAAAAGATATAAATCAAAACATCTACCATTATGCAATGACTGGAATTTGTGTTTTGGCAAGAAAGCTTTAAAATTTGTCTTGTGTATAGTAAATTCACTTTTTCAGCAATTTCTATATTTCTTATTTTCTTTATGCTATATTTATAAAAAAAATTGCTTATTTTCTTTATGCTATATTTATAAAAAAAATTCTAATAGAATATGGTCCAAATGTTTTCATCCTCTACCTTGAGACGAAGTGTTTGTAATACATATAAATTCTTTGATAGTAATGGATGATCTGGGTATAGATTTCTCAACAACCCCTGTCATTGCTTTAGTAGCTTGTTGACCACTTTCCTGATGAGATTATTGAGCTATTTGAGTTTTCAAGCTTTGCACAGGTAACAAGTGTTTAAAACGTTCTGTGAAAGTCGAGATTATTACGTATAAGCAATATCTCAACCCAATTCTATGTAGTTATGTTACTGTTTGTTCATTAAAAGTTTGTCAAAAAAAAATCAAACTTTCTGAGAGCTAGCAATCTCTTCCACGCAGATGTATGAATCCTTAACCAAGAGATCAAACAAGTGTGTCGTGTACAGAACCAAACGACCAAACCAGGTCTTACATATCCACCGGACTATATTTTTGGTTAGCGACACTACAATTATACATAAAAGCCCTCATTTGGAGATGGGTAGATTGGTAGTGGTCAGCGTAGCAGAGGTATTTTCACATCCAATACTTGGGAAGAACAAGGATGCTGATGATGTTCTTCTTCTGCGGTGTGTAGATCCTCTTCTTTCTGTGAAGATATTTTGATGTGGGTAACACTGTCTTGGGATTTTCCCCATAGAACAAGGTAGAGACCAGCGAATATAAGAAGTACACCCAGCATACTGTTACAATATGCGAACCAAACACACAGTGAAATTATTTTCTTAATTTGTAAACACAGTACTTTCCTGGTCACCAAAATAAATAAGCATATGAACATCATATTATTATTTCAACCTGTGGGACTGAAAAAAAATTATTGAAGCAAAAGTTTGAGCATCATCTGCCACTTAAAGCTGCCTCTGCAACCCAGATATGTATATAGTCAATAAGATTGCATATCCATTGAAAATCTGAAAATCTAAACACTTACCTTCCTAGATGCAATGTGTCTCCCAGAAACCAAGATGATAAGATTGCCGAGAAGACGGTAGACACTGGATTGAATATTGTAACGAATACAGGCCCTCGTTTCTGCATACACCACAATTGCAATGCAAGTCCGAGTCCATTGCAGCTGATTCCCTGTGAAATTAAATACTTAACAAATCAGCAACAAGGTCTTGCATTCACATTCTCAGATTACCCTATTGGGGATGTTAAAAGGTGGGAAAGAGAATCAAAATCTAGACTTACTGCAAAGACAAAAGTGAAGATCCCGCTCCTATCTAGTGCCCATGAAGTTGGCTTCATTCCTCTGTCCAGAACCGTTATTAGGACAGCAGTTTGAATGGACCCTAGAATGGCAGTAATCGATGTTTGGGATAATGGGGCTGGATACTTCTTCACTGTCTCAGCCTGTACATGAAATTATATAATCAAAGACTTAGTGCAAATTGAGTGGGGATCTATGACAGTTCAAATAATAGAAAGGGTTATTGGACATTAATTTAGTATGTCAGGAGGTGAGAAGACCTGCAGAATCAAGGCAGCGGATAAAATAGTCACTGCTGAGACAAGATAAATACACCCTTTAATCTGTTTGCCTGGATCTCCATTTTCTTCACGAACAAAGCCAACAAGAATATTTTCCATTGGGTGCAGTGCATTAGTGTCAGAAACTGAGTGTGAACGCCAGAGTTGACTTAGAGCAGGACCACGCAGGAAACTCGTTGCCATTGCTCCACTCACACAAACCAGAGTTCCCACAATTTTGGATCTGCTGCGAACGCACCTAATGTCTACTTTCTCCATGCTACACAGGTCACAATCACATTTAACTCAGCACTTCAAGGTTCACATTGCACAATCACATTTAACTCAGCACTTCAAGGTTCACATTCACATTTAACCCACAAGGGTTTTCTATTGTTATAATTTCTGCCTCTTTAGTGAATGCTAGCGTATTGTCTCCAGTTTAGTTCTGTTACTGTGTTATTTTTGGAAGTTAGCATGCACATAGTAGATAATGTTTAATTTCTAGAACATGTAAGCCCACTGGAAGGTAGACAATGTTTAATTTTTGAAACCTGTAAGCCCATGGGAAGTCAGAGAATGTTTTATTTCTGAAACCTGTAAGCTCATGGGAAGGTAGAGAATGTTTAATTTCTGACATCTGTAAACTTATGTTAAAATTTATAGCGAGTGATAAGGGAACAAATGAGTTAGAAATGCGAATACCAACCCCAAAGCCCATGCCATAACGAAAATAATGGCGGGAACCAAGTTGGGCATTGCGGAAGCGAAGGCAGGGGACGTATCCTTTAATCCCATAAGGATCAACGCTGGAAATGCACAGGCACTGTAACAAAATCTTTATGAGAATCTTATACCAATTCTATTTATATAGCAATAACAGTAACTGGGATGCAGAATGTGGACTTCAGATACTCAACTTACCTCCCAAGAGAAAGCAGAAAGAACTGTCCAAACAGAGGTAAACTAACAGTTGCTGGCCGCTTCCTCCTGCATTCCTCAGATGAAACCATGGATTTGAAATGTTCAGAAATTAAAGCAATACTCAGCACTGCAAAGTAATAAAGAAAATCCAATGAAATGAAACAATGGACACATACATACTTTTCAAGAAAGAGGGCAAATGGTGTAAGCACTAGCACCCCCACCGCGTTGGAATAAACAATGAAAGCCAGAGGGTTCAGCCCCTTTGATAATTCCTTCCCAATAAGAACACCGTTCACTGCATAACTAATCTGCATACCCAGCAAGGACGCATAGATGCCCAACACTTCCAGACTGCAGAAAGGGCGTTTGTCACTGTACATTTTGGATTGGCTCTTCCAAAGGTTAGAATCTAACTCCCTGCAAATCTAGATCCCGGAATGAAGGATTTTAAGGGCTGATATTCCTACTAGCTGCAGCACAGCAATACTGATAAGTTTGGATTCCTAAAACAGTTAACTCCTACACAACGTTGTGAAGATATCATGCATCAACAGACCTTTTGCATTGAAAATAATTTTGAGAAAAATCCAAAACCGATAATGGTATTGTGATGAGGCTGGCTGTAATTTCAAAACCCAAAAGCTTTTCAAATAGTTTTACTGAATTTGCTAGGTTATTTTAGTTATAATAAAAATGATTTTTTACTGAATTTGCTAGGATATTTTAGTTATAATAAAAATGATTTTTTACAGTTGTCATTAATTAATGCTATCCATTAATATAATTAACTCGTTATTATTATATTCAATGAAAATCATGTTATCTCAATTATTTAACAATGGTGTAAGTAACAGGCTTCTACTTTTATGGCATGTTTCTGATTTTCAAAAAAAATAATAAACTCTTAATTCAATAAAAACAATTTTAAAACATAGTCTCACTCAATTATAACAAAAAAAATTATTAACCATCTTCCAACCTTCAAATATTTATATTTAATAAATAAATTATCCTATAAATAAGAAATTTGAGTATTTGTTTATCAAATAAATCATCTAAAACCTATTGCTTTCACGTATAACTTTAGTCTCTACCAAATAAATCATATAAAACCCACCACTTCTGACTTGACATAAAGTTCGTTTTGAAGCGATATTTTCAGAGGAAAAAATATTTCCCATAACCCATTTTGTACTGTTGTGCACGCCTCTGAATCCCCACTTTAATGTGTGTCCTGGTTAAAGGTTTTAAAACGAATATTTTTCTATAAGATTTAATAATATAAAATAATAATTGTATTTAATATATTTTTTTAAATGTAAAGAAAAATATTAAATTAAATATGCTTATTTTTTATGAAAGAATGAAATAAAATAAATAAATTGTATTATATAATTGAGAAAATTATAACTTAAATATAAATGATGTTTTTGTTTTTTGTATTCATTTAAAATATATAATATTAATAGATAGGCTGCTCGGAGTAATTAATATATTATATAATTACTATTATAATAGTATAATTATTTTACATAATACAATAGTGTGTTTTTAAATATGTTATAAATTAAATCGTATTATATATGAAAGCTAAGTTTTATATATGTTATGTAAGTAGATTTTGTTTTTTAATTTATTTAATTAATATTATAATTATGGGTATAATTACAGTCATAGTAGCGAATATTTGGTGTTTAGTTTAAATATAGTTAAATTAAAGTAAAAGATTATGAAGATTTGACAAAATGGAAGCCTATATAAGTGCATGCAAAAATTAAAAACCAAACTAGAAGAAAAAAGGCAAAATTGGAAAACAAGAGATTAGAAAAAAAACCAACCTATATTTAATTATACAAAGTCAAGTTATATAATTTGTAAATTCTAAAGATTTTGATAACAAATTGTTAATTATTTTCCCTTTATTAATATACCCCATTTTATGATTTTTCTTTTAAATACAAATTTTGGTGATGAGTCAACATGCATTCCAACAACAACTATTTTAGTAGCCAATGATCACTGTTCAACTATTAATTTAGGATAGGTTTTCCCACCATGAAAAAAAAAAAACTTCACATAAACCAATGTGGATTTGGAATTGGTAGATGTTGAACCTAAATTTTAAAGATAGATAGTTAATATAAGATTTTACATATTATAAACTTGGATCAGTTTACCAACTTAACAACATACATTTTGTTTAGATTCCATACAAGCATTCTAATGTTTTTTTTATTAATTTCTTTTTTATTAATGATTCCATACAAGTTTTGTTTTGATAATGACAACCAATTGATAATTACTAAGATGACCCATGAACATGTGAATTTAAGGGTTTAGATTACATTTACTATATATGGTTCCTTGTTCTTGACATAAAATATAGGTATGACACTCAGTAAAAATATGATATGCATAGATATGATATTTTCCTACTATGCTTGCTTAGATACCATTCTCTTGTTACTAGATATTATCATATAGATTTTAGAAATATTTATATATATGATTGTTAGATTTGTTTTGTGCAAAATAGT
>APFE030353374.1:0-46695 GCA_000404065.3 Pinus taeda
TCCACTAAGCTCCATCATCTTGTTGCATTCTCAACAAGCATTTCTTGTTGCACACTTTTCAACAATAACCATTTTTACTGTTAACTCCAAGAATGCCCGTGAAACACGATCTTCTACCAACGCATCATCCATATTGGGCTTCAAATCCTATGTTACCTCAATTCATAACCTTGTCAAATCTGGTCATCCATCGAAATGCATCTCAACTATTGATCTGGGGGTCCCAGATCCTACATTCATTCTTCATATCAGCCGGCTAAGTAGCGCGACATTCACCTGTCCGATGTGAGTAGTTTTCTCTCTCCCTAGTCAGACGCATGGCGATCGCTGCGTGGCATCGAGCGGAACTCGACCAAAACCGTTTACTGCTCGAAGCCCCTCCGATATTCTGCCGGTTTTGTGGAATCTTGCTTCGATGGAACCAAAACAATATTTTTCCACATTTTACAATTATTTTGGGTTCGAGCACTCAAGGCTTTCCTTCACTGAGAGGTTTTCCCTACGATATGCGATTAGCGACTTGTCACTAATTGCATATCGAAAACTACCTCCGTTGCTTAGAATTATCCATGCATTTACTAGTTGGTGTCAGCACGTGTTACCATGGTCCTCTACTCTGTGCGCTAGATTGACAGCCCTCGTTGATCCGTGCTGACCGCAATTTCGCAATTGTCATGAGGATTCCTCCTGATAGCTTGATCTTCACAAGATTTGTAGCCTTTGGCATAATTTTTGAAGAGTTCATGAAAACTTAGAGAGTGTTCTAGGATCCAATTTGGATCATAGCCTTCCCACTGAAAAAGCTTTTGGACCACCAAAATTTGGTTTTTAAGCATCAATCAAGTGAGGGTATAGATTCCTTGCTTGCCCAATTTCTATCCATTTTGCATTGCTTGGTTTTGAACCTTTGAGTCTAATCCTGAGGTACTCAACATCCCCTCTACACGTAGTTCTCACCTTCTTGTCCAGAACTATATCTTCCTGCAATTCATTGAGATATTCAAGCAATAGATCATCAATAGAAGGCAATTGACTCTGCTCTTCAGGATCTTCAATCAATGAAGGTTCAAATAGATGTGGATGTAAGCTAGAAAATCAAGGTGAAAAGGATTCTCACCAATTTTCTCAAGTATCTTGAAAGGTCCATACCTTATTGGCTTAAACTTCTGACCTTCACCTTGCATTCTGTCTTTGCTGATATATAGCCAGACTTGATCACCAACTTGGAAACTATGCTCAATCCGATGCTTATCATGCCTTGACTTGTACTTGGCTTGGCTCTTTTCCAGCTGTTCCTGTACTTCTTGGTGAATTTCCCAGATTTGTTCAATGAACTTAGTTGCTTTGTCCACATCGTTGTGCCCATCAACCACTATGTCTTTACCAAAGACAAAATCCAAGGGAGACCTTGGTGTGAAACCAAAATAGGTCTCAAGAGGAGATATTTGTGTAGAAGAATATTTAGCACAGTTGTAAGCATGTTTCACATAACACAAATGTTCATCTCAAAGCTTGAGATGCTTGCTGCAATAGCCTCTGATAAATTGGATCACTATCCTGTTGGCCACTTCTATTTGGCCATCTATTTGTGGATGAAAGGTTGTGCTCTTCTTTAATCTGGTGTCCATCAATTCCAATAGACTTGACCAAAATTTCCCAACAAATCAAGAATCTCGATTAGACACAATGGAAATGGGCAATCCAAAATGAACCCATACATGCTGAAAGAACAATTTTTTTGTTTGCTCATCTGTAATCTATTTATTAAAGGGTATTAAAATACACATTTTGCTGAACCTATCCACAATAACATATAAATAGTCATGACCTTTTCTAGATTTAGGCGCCCCCCCAACAAAGTCCATGGACACACTTGCCCAAGGATGAGAAGGAACTGGTAGTGGAGTATACAAGCCTAGTTTTCTATTGTTGGGCTTGCTTTTAGCACACATGGTACACCCTCTTACATATCTAGAAACTGTTTCATTCATTTTTGGCCAGTAACAAAATATTGCAGCTATGCCATGTTTTACTTACACCAAAGTGACCTGAATATTAGAGAGAGTGTGTGCTTCTTCGAAATTATCTTTACTCTTTCGGTTTGAGGAATGCAATTCTTTCCCAACATGATAATCCAATTCTTTCTTACTTTGTTTGCCATGACTTAAAGCTTCAACTTATACATCTTCAAAATCTTATATCTTGAGCATATTGTTCCATGTTAGCCTTTCATGCCAATACTAATTATGCTCAAGTATAGTAGATGCATTATATTGTTTCTAGACAAATATCTGCAACTTTTATTTGTGTACCCTTTTTATATCTTGATGACAAGATTGGAATTTTTTGTTAGAAACCCATCCACTATAGTGTCTTGATTTCTGCAACTTAGTTTGTGGAGTTGTAAATATTGAGGGGGTAGTGGTTTGATGATCAGTTATGTATAACTGCTCTTTTCCCATTAGATAATGTTTCCACTTTTTCACCCTTTGTACTAATGCATACAATTCTTTATCATATGTGGGATAATTAACTATTGTAAAATTAAATGTCTCAGAATGATAACATATGGGTTTACCGTGATGCATCAACACTGCTCCCATAGCATAGTCACTAGCATCCATTTCAATCTCAAAGGGTCTTTGAAGATCAAGTAGTGCTAGCACTGGTGCCGTACTAATCTTTTCTTTTAAGGTGTCGAAGGCTTTTTGCTGTTTTCCTCCCCACTAAAACACCTTGTTCAATCCTGTTAAAGCATATAAGGGAGTTGCAATCAAGGAAAAGTTAGCAATAAACTTTCTCCAGTACTGTGCTGCTCCTAGGAAGCTTCTAACTTCTGTAGCAAATTTGGGTTTAGGCCAGTTTACAATGATTGCAACAATAGAGGGATCTATCTTCAATTCACCACCCCCTACAATATGACCCAAATAATTCAAAGATGTTTTGCCAAATTCACATTTTGATAGCTTAACATAGATATTTTCTCTTTTCAAAACATCTATAGTTTTCTCTACATGCTTCAAATGTTCTTCCCATGTTTTACTAAATATAAGAATGTCATCTGGATATACAATGACAAAATCATCAATAAAAGGCCTGAGTACATCATTCATTACTCTCATGAAAGTAATAGGAGCATTAGTTAAGCCAAAAGGAATAACTAACCACTCATACAATCCCTACTTTGTTTTGAAAGTAGTCTTTCATGCATCTTGTTCTACAACTCTGACCTAATGATAGCCACTATGCAAGTCCAATTTGGAAAAGTAAATAGCTTCTTTCAACTGATCTAGTAGATCATCTATGCGAGGAAGGAGATAACGATTCTTTATCGTTATTTTATTCAGTGCTCGGTAATCAATGCACATTCTCCATGAGCCATCTTTCTTTATCACCAAGACAATTGGAGACTCACATGGTGATGTGCTAGGTCTTATAAACCCTTTCTCAAGTAGCTCCTATACCTACTTCTTGATTTCTACATTCTTTAAAGTGGACAACCTGTACATTCTGATGTTAGGCAATGGAGCATCTTGCTGCAAATTAATATCATGTACTATTTCCTTTTTAGGTGGCAGACTTTTAGGTTCTTGAAATAGTATATCATATTCTAAAAAAACTTTTTCTAAATCAGCTTGTCATTTAGCATTATAGCCTTCAAATACATTGGTTTTATCAAGTTTATTTTCCTTTATAACCATCAGTAAAAAAAAATTGCATGAATTTACAATTCTTTTCATCTGCCCTGAGTTTATGAGAGTATAATTATTCTTGAGTTTATGAGCTCTTATAATATATTTGATTCCATCTTTAATGAGTTGATACTTGTTTTCAGCTCTATAGAAAATTTCTTTTCTATCATACAAGTAAGGACTTCCTAAAACAATTCCACATATATCCAAAGGAACTATATCTAACTCAACCTCATCTACAAATGCTAACCTAAAAGAAAACCTAGGTTTACATTGTCTAGTCACTTGTAGCTTTGCTTTACCACATAACCAACCCAATGGATATGGCTTCTTGTGAGGTGTGGTTAGTAATCACAGCTTCTTTACAATTGCTTCAGAAATTAAGTTTACTTGTGAGCCACTATCAAACAAAGTATCAATCTTTTGATGCTTGGAAATAACTCTAATATGAAAAAGCTCATGTCTTTTCCTCTCATTTTCTTCATTATTAGTAGATTGTGCAGAATTACTAGTAGATGCTTTAGAATTTTTACCTTTTCTACCTATGGCTGTGATTGTTGTTTCACCCCTTGATTCTAACCCCAAATCTTTTTGAATAGCTGCAACAGTCTTCTTCTTTTTTCCATCGAACTTCTTGGGTCTTAGCTCAAGATGCAGAATCCAGTAGTGTTCATCATCATGCCCATCCTTCTTACAGTGAGTGCATGAAGATTTGGCCTTTTGTACAATATTTGTCTTCCTCTCTTTCCATTTCTACTTTCTCTTTTCCTTGTTCCTTCTTGCAGTGGGTTTTGATGATCCCCCAAATTCTGGGTTCACATTCTTGGCTCTAGCCTCTAGATGTGTAGCCTGAATAGATACCTCATCTATGCTAGTGGGATTAAACATGAGAATGGTGTGCTTTAAATAGCTATGTAGACTACCTATATACTTCAGGAGAGTTTCAGGTGAGTCTAAAGAAATTCCGAGAATCAAAGATCTTTTTCTAAATTTTTGGGTGTAGCCTTCTACACTTTTCCCTTTTAATTGTCAAAGAGTTTGCCAACTCATCATAGCTTGTTGCATATAAGCTAGTGGATAGAATTGTTTTTTAATTGCAGAAACAAATTCACTCCAAATAGAAAGGATTTTACCATGCTTCTTCATGTTAGCTTGTGTCTTGCCTTCCCACCATACCAAGGCAGTGCCTCCAACACGTAGGCTAGCCAGCTGAATCTTACTTTTTTCTAAATCAATGCTCTGCACGCTGCAATACACATCAATCTATCTAATCCAATTATCCAACTTCTCTACATTCAACTCTCCATCATATATTGGCAAACCAAATTTAACATCTAATTTAATCAAAGATGTTTTCTTTTTATCTTTAGGGCTATTAGGAGGTGTGGGAAGTTTTTCTTCTTTCCCTTTTCCTTTAGAATGGTCATTGAGGAGAGATTATTCTACTCCTTTATCTTGTTTGGAGGTTGATGAATCTTCATCTCTACCTTTCTTAAATTCACTATACATTTCTTCTACCATGGCTCTGATGGTCATGAAACTATCCATGAATTGGGAGTCTGATTCCAAGGGACTCTCTTTTGCCATTTCCCTCTTAGGATAGACTCTTCCAATTTCTGGGTTAGCTTCAACCAATTCTCCTTCTCCTGATTTGAGCTTTGTCCTAGTTAGCATTCAACAAAAAAATATAGCACAAGCTTTTCTAACCTTAGCAACCTATAGCTCTGATACCACTTAATCTAAAATTGATCTAAGACAATTAATAAGGTATTACAGACTCATGTGCATGGATGTGCCTATGTTATTTTATGTAATGGATCAATAAGATTGTGAAATACACAAGCAATGAATCAGTTAAGGAAAACATAATAAGCAACAAATATAAACACAAGAAGTTTAATAAGGAGTTCACCCAATATTCTTGGGCTATGTCTCCTGGTCCAACCTTCATTGGTGGCCTCTCTATTATGTTTTTAAAGCAGAGATTTTACAGTGATGAGCTCAATTTGAGTCTCAATCAACAAGTATAAATTAGTAAGACTGTACTTGGATCCCCCAAGTATTTGGAGTACATTGACTCTCCTTACTGACTCTTGGCCCCTATGGGTCACAGTGGTATGATCCCAATCTGAGACTCATACATGACAGGCATTACAGAGGGGTGTGCTTGAACCTCTCAAGCCCTCTCTAGAGTACACAGACTCTCTAACTCTCTCCGTCTCTGTCCTGACTCTAGCTCGATGCTACCTTTGCTTCTTTAGGTCAGCTTGGCTTCTTCTCACTACTTTTGACTTATTGCCCTTAACTTAACTTGCCTCTGCTTTCTGTCAGTTTGTGGCTTTAAAGCCAATCTGCTTCCTAACTATTCATTTTTGCTTCCCAAATTTCCTATTCCCATGCCTCTGCCCGTTGAATCCCTCTGTCCTATGTCATCAGTCACTATATAATGCCTCACATGGAGGTGGCCACCTATTTCGTAACAGATAATTATCAGTTCTCTTGGACATACTCGAAACGATTGTTTTTACCATTAACTTGAAGAATGCCCGCAAAACATGATCTTCTACCAATGCATCATCCATATCAGACTTCAAATCCTATGTGACCTTGCTTCATAACCTTGTCAAATCCGGTCGTCCACTGGAAAGCATCTCTTTTGTTGATCTGGGGGCCTCGGATCCTACAGTCATTGTTCATATCAGGCGGCTAAGTAGCATGACATTCACCCGATTGATGTGAGTGGTTTTCTCTCTCCCCATCGAGATGTGTGGTGATCGCTGCATGGCATTGGGTGGAACTCGGCTGAAACCACTTACTGCTCGAAGCCCCTTCGATATTCTGTTGGTTTTGTGGAATCCTGCTCCGACAGAACCGAAACGATATTTTTCTGCATTTTACAATCATTTCAGGTCCGGGTGCTTGGGGCTTTCCTTCACTAAGAGGTTTCCCTGCAATATGTGATTAGCAACTTGTCACTAATAATATTGAAAACCACCTTTGTTGCTTAGAATTATCCCTGCATTTGCTGGTTGGTGTCAACATGCGTTACCATGGTCCACCGCTCTACGCGCTAGATCGACGACCCTCGGTTATCTGTGCTAACTGCAATTTCACAACTATCATGGGGATTCCTCCTGATAGCTTGATCTTCACAAGATTTGTAGCCTTTGGCATAATTTTTTAAGAGTTCATGAAAACTTAGAGAGTGTTCTAGGATCCAATTTGGATCATCCCCTATATACAATTCATATATACTCATAGACTTTTAAATGTAAAGACAAGATATCTGCTCCTGAAACCCTCATAGGCTGGTGAAGGTTATACGATATGAAACTAATGTCATAAAATCTTCTCCTACACAAATACCTCACTCCTAGCCATCTTAATCCAAATCCTTACACACAAGCAATGAAAAACAAAGAAAATATTTCCTTTTGTAGAGGGAAGATTAGCACATATAAAACATAACTATATAAACCAAAATAGAATAAACACAACAAGTACATGGGAAGGGATAATAAATTTTATTAATCAATCAAATGAATACAATAGTGTACCTTCAATAAGTGAGACATCCATGTTGGGATGGGGTCCCTGGGTCAATTTTGTTAAGTTTTAAGTCAATTTTGCATTATCTTTTGTAGCGAATGTAAAGTCTCCATGAAATGTTGAAAAGTGGAGCGCAAACCTAGTAGAAGTCAAGGGGGCTTTAGTCCCTTAGCTAGGTAGGTGATAGAGTTTTTTTGAGACCAACCCATGGTCTGCGGACCATGGTATTGTAAAGAAGATGTTATAAATAGATGATTCATAGTGAGTCTAAGGATCAATCAAGTAGAAAAGAAGCATTGTAAGGGCAAGGTGTTAAGGCAGGGAATGTCAATTTACTATACTTAGGCAAAAGGGGAAGGCTCATGTCGCTGAGTGGATGGAGACCTTGATAAGTCCACAAACTAAGTACGTGGGCCCCTGCAGCTGAGTGCATAGGGATAAAGAGTCTATATATGTATGCTTATACTTAATAAAGACTGTTTTGGGCTGAAAATGATGCATCTGCGTTATTTTATTTACTTTTACTAAGTTTATATATCTTTGCTCTATAATCTGTTTAACATGAAATAATGCTTATTTATTGCGCAGAACTGGTAGATCTGCAATATTTATTCATGACAAGTATAATTAAGTACCTTTGTGAAGATTTGAAGGTCATTTAGATAGAGTTGTAGTATTTATCTATTGAAAGAATTAGATCTCTGTGAAAGCAGATCTGAGCCACAAGGGTATCAGGAAACCATCACACAGGCCTTTGGATGTAGAAACCTAGTTCTAGCATCCCTCAATACTACTTTGGATGAGACTGCAACCTGCACTACGTGGGTTGTTGCCAAAAGGGTCGACAGTTTAGGGGCTTTTTGGTTGGCGTAGTTAAATATGAACCCAAGTCAAGCCCTATCAAGCCAACAAATGGTTTAGTTACTGGGACTAGGATCTATCTAAGGAATGTGTGATGTCAAATAAGTGGTTTCCTACTAAGAAGGAGATCGAGAAGTGGATTGATCAGAAGTTGCATGTGTTTGCAACTCAGAAGAACAAAGTCTTTTTCTATTTCTTCCCTTGTGAATTGCATGAGTGGCTCTTTAAATTAGCTGATAGTCAGTGTATGTGGAGGCTTGATGGTCCTATTGTGTGGAATCCAGAGCTGGTGAGGTGCTTGGAAGCTTCAGGAAATAACATCACGCAAGTTGTTGATCATTGGATTGATCGTATCATAGGAGGATTCGTCACTAAGCTCATGATTTATATGACCATATGTTATAGCGAAGCAGAGTGCATGCTCTTCAAAGGACCGTGAGGTAAGTATTTAAAATATATGAAAAGTTTGATTAATATGTTTTTGTGTGAAAAATGGGTTATGCCATTACCTTGATGTTTGGGACTACGCGAAGTGGAAAACCCTTCAGAAGGAACAGAGAATTGGGCTCTGAATATAGTTCGTTATTGGGATCCTCTTCAAGCGAAAATGAAGGAACTATTCTAAATACACCGCGAAGTGCGTTGCAGTTGGTAAGTCAAGATCCTGACAATACCTCATCCATCTACTCCACCTACGTCACATACACTTACACCTTCACCTCCACCTCTGCCTCAACCATTCAACATGGAAAATGCAATGAAGATGCTGATATTTAAAGGAGTAGGGAGTGAATACCTTGAGCAATTCTGGTTTGTTGCAAATGTTGGGTGGAAAGACCAGCAGATCACTGATGATAATTTAAAGAACGTGCAGTTGGTCACAGTGCCGCAGGATAGGGCACTGACTTGGTATATCAAGTTCTCTTAAGACAGACCCGACACAACGTTGGAAAAGACACATCAAGCATTGAATAGTGAGTTTAAGAAGTCTACGTCTCAAGTGCACTCTGTCATAGAGTTTAAGGAGATACAACAAATGGTAAATGAATCCTCGTGGGATTTTGATCAGAGGCTAAAATTCCTAATCCGACAGGCTAATATGAACATCATGGATGATCAACACAAATACCAATACATTACTTCATTGTTGCCTCACCTAAGATTACCATTATCACAACAGAAGACAGGAATGCAAGTAGAGGCTGTGGAGATTGTGATGAGGTTGGAAGCCTTGCCAGCATAAGATACGAATGTTGGAGTACAATACATTCAGTCACAACTCACAAGTCTGCACATGGAGTTCAAGAGCTTGAAATTAGGAAAGGAAGGTGAGTCGGAGGTGCGCATTGAAGTTTGATGTATACAAGGCACATGGTAAGGATGATTGCCTTGTGTATCAGAATTACCTGATTGGAGGAGGTCCTATGCCTCTGAAGCCTGAAAATATCATGGAATGAGCACGGAAGTACCATTATGGTACACTATTTATTAGATAGCTAGGAAACACACAAATGATAATTGTCACCTCTTAAAGAAGTTTGTTTAGACAATGCAACAATTGTTTTGTACCTTCTATAAATCAGTTCGACATGATGAACAAAACTAATGAAGGTATGAATCAATGATGGAGCAAACTCCTAAGTATTGGATGCAGGTAGAGAATCAGCCTCGGGATCAAGGCATGGGTGTTGCACGCAGAGGATTCCAAGGTCATGGAAGAGGAAGAGGAGGAGGGGTTGGCAGAGGTCGCAGACAAGTTATTTGTTATAACTATGGTGGAGATGGAAATTTTGCATGCAACTGCCAAAACTCAACGCATCCATCTTGTCAATATTGCAGACAGTTCGATCATGTGATAGAAGATTGTCCATTATTGATTGCCAAGATGCAGGAGAAGAAGATGCAACAACCTACATAGAAAATCTACATGATGAGGGTAGAGCCTTGCGAAGAAGACCATAGTATTAATATCATAACACATAGTGGTGTGGCTACATGAGAAGATAAACAAAAGCAACTAGAAACTGAGGGATGGGTGTGTAAGGCTGCTGAAAAGGAAGTTGGGTTTTACCTCAACTAGGCTAAAGAAACTTTCATGGAAGCTATGAAGAACTTTGTTGAGGCTTCTATGTTAGGGAGTCAAGAAAAACTAGTTTCAAATAATGAAGTGTAGGACATGGATCCGTTGCTATTAGTCACTTTTCTAAAAACTTGTATGAAGTTGTTGCAGGATAAGAAGGTAGTGGAAGGGCTTCAGGAGCTAATCAATAATGGCACAGGAAAAATTAATATTCCTTCAAAACAACGCGATGTAAGGAAGCTAGGTAAACATAAGGAACTTGAATTGACACTGTGTGCTATGCTTGCCCATTGGTGGGGTACGCATAAGGAAAGCTTCACTGACTAGAAGGAATACAAGCGAATGATGCAATTGAGGTTTGGATACACTAATACCCATTGTTGGGTCACCCAAATACCATATTTTTACCAACCTTTCACTTCACTTTTAAACCATATTTATCCTTCCCATACCCTTACATTAAATTATTTCCATGATTACATTGGGTTTAGACTTATTAGTTTCCAATGCATATGTTTTAGTGTTTTTAAGTGAATTTATGATCAAATTTTGGAAAAATAACATGTTTTCATTTATATATGGAAGTGGGATGAGTTTAATGATGTTTGTAGGTGTATTTGAAGACTTCAACAAAGTCATATTTGACCACCAAGCCTCAAATTCGAATTTCTTCTTCGACCCCTTGAAGATTTGATGAATATTTGTGAGATTCCTTCAAGCATAATTTATGGAGAAGAATCATGGAACTTTTGATGAGATTTCTTATCAAAGATATTAGATATTTGTGAGAGGATTTGTAGAGATGTTACTTGCTAACTGTTAACACATGGTTGTAACCACATGAGACATTTGTGGATTTAGGAGTGATTTGTGGATCTCAAATCTTTGTTAGTTATATCAATTATATGTATAAATAGGATTTCCTCCTCCATTCCAAGAGGAGGAATCTTGGAGCATCTATCCAAATTACGATGGAATAGAATAAAGCTTCATTTTACCTAAATTTTCATTCTATATTTTTTTCATGTAAATTTCTCTAATCATTTAGATTTTGGAATTGATCTCTTTTCAGTGACTAGTTGGAGTAAGGAAGGACAACTCAGGCCTCCAAGTTGGAGCCTCTTCCTTGTGAACTAAGAATTGGACTGAAATCTATTTCTATGCATTCATCTTTTCTTACTTTCTTAAATTTATCTAATCATTCATATTTTGGACTTGACCTCATTTCAGTGATTAAGTTTGGATAAAGAAGGACAACCTAGGCCTCCAAGTTGGAGCCTCTTCTTTGTGGACTTGGGCTAAAATCTCTTTTCATCTCCATTTTCTTTCTTAAATCAATTGTTATGATTTATGGTGTGTTTGGTTTTAGTTGAAAAAGAATTCAAAGGAAGGACAAACATGATCTATAGATATAGATCGTCTTCTATGTTGATTCTGATTTAGTTAAAATCATTATTTTCTTATTTATGCATGTAGATCAAGTTTTCATGGATTTACGAAATAGTTTGTCACTTTGATCTTAGGAGAATTGAGTTCACTTCAAATGGATCAATGAAGAATTTATTTCATTAAGACCAAGTTTTCTTAGCTTAGAGACAATTTCCTATTCCTACATATATTTTGTTGGCATCATCGCAAGCTTACAAGTATCCCTGGTTGATAATTTAATGAAAGCAATTTAAGCAATTGAATTTCCCAGCACCCAGATGACTGAGAAATATAGAGGAAAGGTTGATCCGCATGAGCACTTCGCGCGGTGGACTAAAGCTTGGGAAGAAGAGCCACAACTATAATGGGTGCATATATTCTATCATACCCTTGATACTATCCCAGTGAACTGGTATGGAAACAGAGCTATGCCATGGGATGGTTGAATGGGATATCTTAAGGGAGAGTTTCTTATTAAATTTCATCTTTGAGGATGTATTTGAGTGCATTGATAAAGTGCCCCAAGAAATTAAGGTCGTTATATTTAGAATGTCAGAAGACCAATAGAATGGGTTCAACCAGACTGGAGTACACAGTTGCGCCATGCGGTGGAATGCTATAATGTGACTACAAAAGAAGAAAATGATGATCTGCGAAAAATCAATATTCCAGAGACTGAAGGATAGTGCAAGGTTGAAGGACCTAAAGCAGAGAACCCAGATATATCATAACCTTTGAAGACCGGGAAAGTAAACATTGGATCCAATGCACAACCTAAGTTTTCAAAGATATGAGATTATTGGGATGAAGATACAATTGATAAATTACAGAGCTACTGCGCGAATACCAAAACTTGTTTCCTACCAAGTTCTCTAAACTAAAGGGAATAGTAGGGAATCTGGGATTGATGAAGACCACTTTAAAGCCCAATGCGAAGACCATGAAATAGAGACCTTATTGGCTGAATCCCAAGTATAAGGAAAAGGTGTGCAAAGAGCTAGACAAAATGTTGGAACCAGGAATTATTGAGCCAGTAGAAGAATTTGATTGGGTGAGCCCTATGGTAGTTCAAGAAAAGAAGCAGCAGTGTGAAATCAAAATATGCATAGACCTGATGGGTTCTCAGGGTACCATCAAATTAATATCGGGTTGAAGGATCATAGCAAGATGACATTTGTAATGGAGTGTGGATGCTTCCAGTACATAGTGATGCCATTCAGACTGAAGAATGTGTCCGCAATCTTTTCAAGAGCTGTAATTGTAGAGTTCAAAGAATTTATCCATAAATTCTTAAAAGTGTATTTCGATGACTGGACTATGTTTGGATTGGTAAAATGCCATGTTGCAAGTTTGTGCGTCATGTTGGATACTTGTCGTCGATACCAAATTGCTCTAAAATTGAACAAGTGTATCTTTCGTGTGCCTTATGGGATATTGTTGGGTCATGTGGTCTGCAAGTAGGGATTAACGGTAGATCCTACGAAGATAACAGTGATTGCTAATTTAGAAGTGTCAAAGAATGTAAAGTAGTTGCGTGCAATGTTGGGGCACATTGGCTACCATAGAAAGTTCATCAAAGCTTGTGCATAGATAACCGCGCCAATGGAAAATTTACTAAAGATGGATGCCTCTTGTATTGTGTTGGGTGTGGTATTGAACCAATCCAGCAAAGGTGAGATAGGTCACCCTATAGCCTTCATGAGTAGGAAATTGTCAAAATATGAGAAGAACTATTCGAATACCAAGCATGAAGGATTAGTGATGTTCTATGCACTATAGAAGTTTAGACATTATTTATTGGGCACACATTTCCAAATGTATACATATCACTCTGCTCTCAAATACCTGTTCAAAATGCCTGTGTTGGGGGGGAAGATCTGTAAGTGGTTATTACTATTTCAGGAGTATGACTTTGAGGTGATTGTGAAGCTTGGCAAGTTGAATGCGAGACCGAATCATCTATCCAGAATTGAGATAGGAGAAGAACCAACTAGTTTGGAAGAAGGGTTGCCAGATGTGCAGATCTTTGCAGTACGGGTCACAGATGATCACTTTGCTGATATAATTCAGTTTCTAACTATTGGAACAACCACGGAAGGATATTATACTCAAAAAAAGAAGGGATGAGTCTTGGTCTAGACTCGAAACGTCAACGAATGTAAAGATGAACACTGTGGATTATCCGAATTCATCTCAGAAACCACACCACAGTAATCTACAATCCAAAAAAGAAGGAATTAGTGGTCTGTGTTGCCGACTTTCTTATGATTGTGGGACACTTGTATAAGATGGTACTGATGAAATATTGCGCTGATATGTTCTGGAGTTTGAACAGTCTAACATCCTTGCCGAAGCACATGGAGGAGTAGTTGGAGGACACTATGCAAAAGATTTTGCGCACAGGATTATGGTGGCCAATGCTACATAAGGATTCTAAGGCATACTAAAAGGCATGTGATCCATGTCAGAGGATGGGAAAGCCATCACAAAGGGATGAATTTCCCTTGAATCCTTAGATTTCATTACAGGTGTTCAACAAATGGGCTATTGACTTTGTGGGTCTGATACAACCCCTAGGGGAAAAGATGGGCACATGGTATATTATCACTGCAACTGAATATATGACGAGGTGGGCAGAAGCATAATCACTGAAGAACTGTAGCGTTGTTATAGCCACGAAGTACCTATTTGAGTATGTCTTGACAAGGTTTGGGTTTCCTAAGTTATTGATCAAAAACAGGGGGACGCAATTTCTAAATGAAACTATTGTCGTGATGCTTGAAGAATTTCAAGTTTATCATCAAAAGTATATGCCCTATCATCCTCAAGCAAATGGTATGAAAGAAACATTCAATAAAATCTTGGAGAACACATTAACGAAGCTCTGAAACAACAGAGAAATGACTAGGATGTGTGCATACCAGCAGTCCTATGGGCATATAGGATGACGTGTAAGAAGTTGACTGGACAAACCTCATTTAGATTGGTCCATGGGATAGAAGTTGTGATGCCTATGGAATATATTGTGTCGAGCTTGCGAATTGCAGCATTAACTGATATGGCGAACTGTGAAAATATGGAGGAACACCTCGTGCAGTTGATGGAATTAGAAGAAGACCAATTTCTAGCAGGATTTCACCAGCAGATGCAAAAGGAGCGTGAGAAGGCCTGGCATGATCAAAATATTAATTTGTACACCTTCAAGGTGAATGAATTAGTGTTACTATATGATAGAAAGTTCACAAAGTTCCTTGGGGAGTTTCAAATGCACTAGTTGGGGCCCTATGTAGACAGAGAAATTACGTATGGTGATGCAGTTTAGCTCACGAAGTTGAAAGGGCAAATCTTTACAAGCAGAGTCAATGGGAGTCGACTGAAGTTATATCAAGGGGATCCTACCCTTGTGCAATGACTACATGATAGCAGGACAGTGTTACTACTCCAGGTAGCTGTGAGGGAGTATGGGACTATAAACTACATTTCCCGACGACTGAGAAAAGAGAGTAAGGAGCTTGTATGAGGGAAGTCAGAAGTGTGCCAAGAAGGTTATGCGATGGAGGATGGTGCCACGTAGATGAGTCTAAAAATAGTCTTTGGAGGCACTGTAGCTGATTGGATCAGGAAAATCCCATTAGGAGGAGTGGGTAAGCTGCATTTATGGCACAAATATTTGGCAATTTGTCACCAAGGATCCATTTATGAGAAGAAGTTGGAGGGAAAGGTCAGATTTGAATTCAAAATTACCTATAAATCTAGCATGGTGGCCTGCAGTAGAAAACTTTGCCTTCTGAAAATTATTTGTAAGCCTTTTTGTCTGAAACCTATGAACTGAGAATATTGGGAGAAACTTCTGTCACAGCTGGCATTCGCAATTTTTCTTGAGTGGAACCATGAGCTCATCTTCAAGAAAATGTCTACAACTAATCCCGCAGAAGTCATTTTCTCTGAAGCCGCTATCTCTGAATACACTATCTCTGATGCCTTAGCCCCTATATTTGTGTCGGCAATGGAAGCTACACCATCTGTGCCTACATCGCTGAGATCGCCTAGGCCTAAACCATTTGCTACTAAGGAGAAATAGAAGAAACCAAAGGTTGTACCGATGAGGTAGTCACCAAGGAAGAACCCTACGAAGGTTTGGAAGAAAGGGAAGATCAAAAAATAAAAACAACCATATGAACCCTTAGATGTTGACGCAAAGGAGCTTCAAGATGGGGTTGAAGAGTTGGATCCTAAGGAGGGCGAGCCTATCACTAGGATCCCAGAATATAGCCCTCCACAAAAGGGCAAAGCGAAGGTCCTGAAAGATCTAGATACTAACAAGTTTATGGTCTCTACACCACTATTACCGGAAAAATTTCCATTTGAAGGTACGTAGTTAGGGTGCATTCCCTCCCTCAAAATGGAGGATTGGGATCTAGTTGATCATGAGAAATTCCCATACTTGGAGACAAACAAATATTTGGCAAAGATATACTATGAGGAGACTAGAATCACGCAACTGGAGACTACAAAGTGGGTCATGGGGGTTGAAAAAGTCAGGTTTCTAAATATGTTGTGGGTACCACACTTTAGACAAACCACTATCAACATGGTGTGCATACGCCAATTTCTTACGCTAGTGCATGATGGGTGTCTATGGCTGTGAGAGCCCATCCCCATCACAGATATGTTGATCCACCATATCAGAAGGTTTCCCTACCAAGGCATGGATCCCGCCAAGGATTTTGGAGGCAAGAGTCAAGAGAAACAAATCGCAGACAAAATGAAGCACAAGTATTACTTAGTGAAGAAGTTGCTAGGATACTCTACCCATTCTGTCATCGATAGGGTGGTGCAATATTCCCCCCTGATTTTGGCTTGTAAAATTATGAGAAAGTGTTGCATGGATGAGGTGTTGGTGCCAGTCATTTCCTTAGTTGCACAATGTGCAAAGGGGATGCAGCACAACTCGGTGCAATACCTCTACAAAGAGTTGTTGTTGAATTGTTGCGAATCACAGGATGACAGAAAGGAATTCCATTATGCCTGACTACTCTTATTGATTTACCTCGTTGCATGGAGGCTCCTAGAGGATAGGCAATACTCTCCATAGTACGATGGTTTGTTGAAGGGTGTGAACTTTGCTTCTCTATGGGAAATGAAGGATCCAGAGAGGGTCATGGAAACAAAAGTGTTCTAGTTGTTGGTCGAGATGGACCTTCACACTATGATTAGTTAGAGGCCAAGGCTATCACAAACATTGTTTGGGAAATTGGAGGCCTACGTGGAGTTTAAAGTGGATTTTCACAACATATCCTTCTGTGCGAGGCGAGATCCTAATAAATTATGGTACAAGTATCCATACCTAGTCTCTGACGCAAATGTATCTGAAGTCATTGAAAAATGGCCAAGTGGTTGGCAGTAGCCATCAGATCTCAGTGCAAGAACTAGCATGGCTAGGGAAAGTTCATCCGCACAGGCCACAACAACGCAAAAGAAAAATGAAGTTGTTGCTAAGGTAGTCACTAACAAGGAGTACGTTGTGAAAGAAACCATGCTAGAAGTTGAGGAGTTTGTTTCTCCACATACTACAGACAAGTAAGGGTCCAAGGAGGAAGGTGGTGGTGGCGAGGAGAAGAGAACTCCCTTTAAATTGTAGAAGTGAGCCAAGAAGAAGACTTCTGGGCCCAAGAAGAAGCAAAAATTGGACAATAATGCACATGCAGATCCAATGGCCTTCCCTGAGGGGGACTTGGATGACATCAAAGACAAGTTCCATGACACAAGGATGGAGATGTGGACATGGAAAATTTTAGGGGCTAATATTCATAGGTGGGCTAATTTTCCATGACATTTCCAAAAAAGAGATTCGTCAATTTCCATTTTTTATAAATATGATTCACCCAAATTTTACAATATAAAATTATTTTACCTTAAAAATTGTCAACATTATAAAGAGAGTACATATAAAATCACTATAAATTTTAATAATTTTACAAATACATCAATAAATTTTTTATAAGTTGCATATTAGGGACTAGTGAGATTTGCCAATTTTTTTAAACTTCAAGAAAATTTTCCATCCTTAACTATGGACCCAGTTCAACCAGCAGTACATGAAAATGCTAGGGAGCGTACATAAGGATTTGGGTGAGTTGTAGATTCAAACAATTCGAATTTAGGTGAGTGTGGGACAAGCAAGCAGGACTCAAGTGATCCTAAAACAAGTGAGCATGTCGGTGCTAGACACAGACAGAACTTTGGACCTCAGAGTTATTCCTTTACAAGACGGTTCACTATGCACAGAAGAAGATGAAGAAAACACCCAGCTTGAACAGATAAAATATGTGGGTGTCAAATTAACCACTTTTCCTATTCAAACCCTCCACGTGCTTCAATAGGAGGTACCAGACAAGCTCAGGATCAGGGATCAGTTCGTACTATCAGTTATCAACAAAGCCAAGATGAATACTGAGAAGATTTTTGTAGAAAATGCTCAAGCACTGAAGGAAAAGGAAGTATTGGTTGCACGAAGCCAAATTTTGGAGGCAGAAATTATGCAGGCATGTGAGACACTACCAAAAATTCACATTCCAGAAGATGCAGTAGCAACAATAGTGAAGATTCGAAAGTTGGTTGCCACAATTAGGGTATCAAAGGATGAGGTTGACAGAGTAACATTTGAGTTCCAAGTGAATATCTCAGAGATCAAGTTGAAATTGCAACCAACAACTCTGCTAGAATTCCAAGAACAACATGGAATGACTATCAAAGAAAGTATGGCCACTTTGGATGCAGCCATCATAGGTTTCACACTGATCTTCGAGCAGGTAATGGAACTATGGATGAATCTACATGAGGACCCAAACTTGTAGAAACTTGGCACAAATATCAGGGAGCTACATTGACAGTTTGATGAACTCAGGATGACTATGCACACTTTAGCGCTAGTCCATTTCTTCACTCATCTAACAGAAGGAAAACAACTTCAAACATAGATTGAGGAGCTATAAAGGAAAGAGGTTGTCTTAAAGTCCAAAATATAGCCTTGGATGGAGGAAGCAAGTCATCTTACTTTGTCAGTCCAAGAAAATATGAAGACGCTCTAGTAGACTCAAAGGATGATGCACCTTGTAATGGAGGGGCTAACTACAATAAATGTGGTAGAGTAAGTGTAGTAGGCTACAGTGTAAGGATTTGCTGACATAGTTGTGCTACAAATGGAGTTCAGAGACCTCTGCAAAAATATAGAGGCGCTAGCTCATTGACTTGAGGGAGAGTCACCCAATTTGTGTTGGAGGCTTATTGGGATAGGGCCCCTAGGGTAAATTTTGTTAAGTTTTGAGTCAATTTTGTATTATCTTTTGTATTGAATGTAAAGTCTCTGCGAAATGTGAAAAAGAGGAGTGCGAAGCTAGTATAAGTCAAAGGGGATTTAGTTCCTTAGTTGGGTAGGTGATAGAGTTGTTTTGAGACCCTCCCATGGTCCGTAGACCATGGTATTGTAAAGAAGATGCTATAAATAGATGATTTATAGCGAGTCTAAGGATCAATCAAGTAGAAAATAATCATTGTAAGGGAAAGGTGCTAAGGCAGGAAATGTTTATTTCCTATACTTAGGCGAAAGGGGAAGGCTCCTGCAACTAAGTGCATGAAGACTTTGGTAAGTCCGCAAGCCAATGCGTGGACCCCTGCAGCTAAGTGTGTTATCACTCAGATTTTCCTTAGAAGTTATTGAAAGAAGGAAAGGATCCAAGGTAACTACAAACTAACTTTTAGACTTGGGTGCTAGCCCACCTAAGTCTAGAGAGGGCTCTCTCTTTATGATTTAGCTATGTTTGAAAGGATTTTAGGCTAGTATTAATGTTTAGTAGTGTTGTTTTGTTTGAGAGTGGTGGAGTTATAAAACAAATGGGCAAACTAGGCTTTTAGGCCATTGGGCTATGGAGTCAATCAAGGAGAATTCACTGGATCAAGTCAAATTACTGAGGTATGAGTTCAACAAGTAGGATAGCAGAATAGAAACAAACTTTTGGGCTTGAATGGATGATAGTTCTTCTCAAAACTAGAGGGCAATCAAGAATCATCAAGTTAGGATCAAAAAGAGGAAAGGAAGATAGGTTAACTAGCAGAGGGCACTTAAGAATCCTATATTAGGGACCTAGTAGAGAAAAACTACAGGGATAGAGGAGTAGTTAAGAATTCCTTTATCGAGATAGTTTAGAAGAAAACATAGAAATGGTAGAATGTTGATAGCAAAGAGAAATAAAGCTAATTCTAATATACTTTGACTATTTTACCATTTAGATTTAAGATGCATGAGACATTGAAACATATAAAAAGCACATAAAATCACAAGGATAGACTACTTATTTGTAATTATACTACACAGGAATCTGATGAAATGTCCTCAAATTTCATTCCTTTTCCAGAAAAAATCCAAATTTGAGTACAAAATCTTTCTCAACTTGATAGCATAGATTTACAGAGATGTTATAGAATCCACCCACAATAATTCGAATGGAGAAGTATTTATACAAAAATTACATCAAAAATATCTCATAACCACATGAGATTTATTATACGGAATACAAAATATCTTTTACAAAAAGATAGAGACAGATGGAAAAATGATTGTTGTTGTCCCTTTATTTATGAATGAGATGGAGGTTGAAACTCGGATTTGTGTCTTGTTGTTGCTTTAGTAATTGTGTACTAGATCTTTGCTTACTTTTCCCTACTGATACTCTTTACCTGTTCCTGATACTCTTTACCTATTTGACAGACTTTACCTCAGTAAATATTTTCTATTTACCTCAGAGTTACCATAGTAAATTATAGGATATCGGTCATATTGGTCCACCATTCTTCATTTCGTATCTTCATCCTAATCAATTTCCTGTACACTTCATCAGCTTCAATGTATTTTGCAAAATTGGGCTGGACCGTAAATAGGTGTTTCACTTCATGTTCAATATAAAAAAGATTTTCTAAACCATCATAAAGAACTTTTCCTGTAGGTATTGCTTTCACTGTGGAAGAGATGGCTTGATTTCTGGCTTGTTTGTGCAGTTTCTCAATGTAGTCATCAGCTTATCATTTATGACCAGTGGGCTTGGAAGTCATTTATCCCTTAGAATGTCATATTTTAACATAAAATCATCTATGTCCTCTTGAATACTTTGACATCTTTTTTCCAGGTTAAGCATTAAGTTCTTTTTAGTAAGAACTTTCTTAATTTTAAGGATAGTACCAGTTCGATCCTCGATATCCCATTGTTCCAGCTGGTGCTTGCTTTTGGTATTCAAGAAGTTGATCAATTGGGTTGCCTCTTCAGGGTTTTCTCCGCATTCTTCCCTGGTCTTCTATATAGTCTCTGTAGCTAGTTTAACTAACTTAGTCTGTTAAAAAATTATCTAGATAGAAGACCAAATATCATTGATGGAATCAATGATATTGGTCCATAAAATCTCTCTAATATCTCTCAAAGGCTTTTCCAATGTTAAGTCCTTCTCTAATGTCTTGATTCTTTCAGTCATCCTTCAAATTTTTCTCTCTTCTTTGGTGTAATTAATATGTGATAGCTCATACTTGTTCTCCAAGTTGGTAACCATTTCTTTTAGTTTCTTTATTTCAGTTGCTTGGATTTTCATTTCCTCTATGGACTTTATTAAATCCTCTATTTTCTTTGTTGAAGTTACTGCTGCTTCTAATGTACTTTCTATTGTTGATACTGGCAGAGATGTTGCTAGGGGAATGTGGGATGCCAAAGATGTTGCAATAGTATATGGCACTGCTGTAGAAATTGGGTATTACAGTCTGAGGCATGGTGGTCACCTCACCCTATTTGGACTGCAAAGGTTTTTCTAGTTCTTGCTATGTTTCTTTCAATTGCTCATTCAACTTAAGGACCAAGTCCATAAGTTCTTCCTCATTTTGTTTCTCAATTACTTCTACAGTTTGTGGATGTATGAGGGGAGGGAGTTTGAGTTGTTTCCTAAGTGCAGCAATGTCCTCATTCTTTTTCTTTATCAATCTTTCAACTATTTTAACATCTTTGGGATCATGTCCCAACTCAATCACCAGGTATTCCAATGACTTTATCTTGGTGTCCTTAGCCTAAGAAGAGGCTTTTTCCAACTGTAACTGTGTTGTAGTATTACTCAAAGAATTTTGCAACTAATGTACAGTGATGGCATTACTGGTCAATGTGGAATAGACCATCTCACCCATTTGCTTATGGACCTCGATCTGATCAATTGGGTCGATGTCTCTGGCAAGAAATTCAAAATTTGTTTTTATGTAATCAGCCATGGACTTTGGCTATTGTACTATTGGCTTCAAAATTCCCATCTACATCTTTCCCTCTTTGATGTCAAAGGCTGACATCAACCTTGTCTGATTTGTAGGAGCCATTTTCAGATATTGGGTATAGGTTTGAGCTTTGAGCTTCTCATTCCTAGCTTTAATCTCTTTGTACTTTTCTTTCAAATCTGGGCTCTGCTCTGAAGCTATCCTTAGTGATGACACTTCTACACTTGGCTACCTGCTTAGTGCCTATGTTTGAGAGGTAGATGGTGTCTCCCCTACTAGTGTTGTCTGCATTGTGTCACTTCTTGTCTCTTCATATTCCTGCTTGGACAAAGGATTCAATCTCTACCTCTTCACATATACCTGGTCCAATGGAACTGTAGAGGGGCTAGTCTCATTCCTACTTCTTTTTTGAATTCGCTTCTCATTAAGAGGGGTATGCAATAATGGGGAGTTTCCCATGTTTGTATCAATCTGGGTTAAATCCTTAGAAATTCTCTATGACCCTAAATCTTTTCCCTATCATGAAGTCTCTGGTTGTCCTGTTGTTTGTGCACTATGCACCTGTGTTGGTCTCTGTGAAGATTCTCCAGGCACTTGTAAAAAGGAATCCAGATCAAGTCTTCTTTCCAAATCTTTCATAACATTTTCTACTTCAACTTGTGTACTATCTTGTTCTATAAGTGTTCCCTCCACCCATTCATTTTGATTTGCATATTGTTCTATCTCTGGAATTATATGATGGATGTAGGGGGATAGTTTATATTTCTACCTTCTGTCACAGATGAAGCTATGAGGATCATCAGGCCAGATGAAACTCTTTTTCAATCTCAATCTCTCAAGAATTTCCTCTGCCTCTTTCCCTGCTTTTCTGTTGTTGCAAATAAATGGGCCTAGGTGATCCTTTATCCTTAGTTTAGCTTTCTTCTTAGTCTTCATAAATTGGATTTCATTAGAATTGATCATTTTCCTGTAGTACTTCAGGGTAAATAATCGCATGGGGAGGTATTTGGGCAGTTTAAAGGGAGCTAGCTCACACCCATAAATTCTGATCTCGATATGGTTCTGGTATAAGTACCAGTCCCCAACCTTGTATTGCTTGAATAACTAAAGAATTCTCTTATTATCATCAATAATTCTGGGAGGGGGACTTCCTCTCAACACAGTAGTAATTAGATGCACAAATTGATCAATAAAATCTGTATAAGGATTGGGAGAAGAATGTGAATAATGAAAAATGGAAGTCCAGAAGATGACTAACCTAGGGTTCCCTTTGGTGTCAAGGTTTTGTATAGAGAAAGGGAATTTATCAGTTTGGTAATAAAGGAAAATATGATACTGGTCTGGACCTACATTGTGCGTGCATGCAAGGTAGAAGTTTCTTTTCTCGGTAAAAAGGGAAAACAATGAGTATTCTTGTTTTATGCACAAAGTCAATGACTTTTGGTGGGTGAATGGGAAAACAACAGTTGGTGTCAACTAACAAATGGGACACTTTTTCGATTAGTGGAGGCAGTAAGTGGGAGCGGTAATGGTTTTCATCACAACTTTTGGGAGGTTGGTGATTTTGACAGAGGGTTGCGTTATGCCACAAATTGGATGACACGTAGCATCGGTCAAAAGTCAAAACAGCCTATATTGGGTGGTTAACATTCGACCAAAATGCCCACGCGATATGAGCAAGAGTCGTTGGATGAGGGAAGGTAGATCAAATGGCAGTCGACAGTGGAAAGTGTCAGGGAGTTAATGGAGGGGGCCCGATGGCATAATCAACATAATTAAAATGAATTTAATTATATCAGGGATGATTGTATTGGCAGAGAGGCTATTAATTAATCTAGATGACTAATTAATACCTTTTTAACATGTCAGGGGTTTTGGCTCTTAATTAATCGTGATTCGATTAATTAATCGAACTTAATTAACTTTATTATGGTTTATTTTCCAAACCATCAAGACGGGATATTTATTTGTTTTGGGATTTTTATTAATAATACAGGGAAGGGTAATTTGATTCGGGAGTTAACTAAATAATAAGAATTAAGAGTTAATATGACCATGGAAAAGACAATGCACTAAGTAAATGTTTCTGAAATACATTCATCATCCAACATTATAACTTAGGCTAAAATGTGTTTGGGGGGGTTTTTATAAAGAACCATTTATTTTTCCTAAGTAAAAAAGTGATTTTACTTTGGGAAAAGGATTTGAAGGGAATGAATGAATTATGAAGGGGGTTAATTTCGATGAAGGGGATTTAGCACTTAGGCCTTACAAGTTGTTAGGCCGAGGGTCTGGTCCCTCCAGAAGTTAGAGAAATGCTCTGAGCCCCTTTAACTTTCAAGTTGTTGGTGCCTTAGTACTTATGGGAAATTAGTAAAATCTAGGGGAAAAATGAGTGAGGAGGTTAATTAGTTTGAATTTTGTCTATGATATAAATTTCTTCATTGTCATCCATATATTTAAGTGCTTTTAATGATGAAATTATATGACTTGATATCTGGATAATCATTTATCATACATAATTCTACAACTATTCATCTACTTACCCACCTACACATCCTACCATTTTTACTTCTTTTATTAGGGTGCACTTAAACTGGCAAACCCTTATCAAAACCTTTTCTTTTATTTTACAATGGTATTCTAACTAAGTCTAACATTATTACATCCAAGGGCTCAGATTAAAATGTTGAGCATCCTTTTATTCACTCTACCTATCTACTTATCTGCCAAGATAAAACAATTTGGTCAGATTTTATTTTTTATCTCTAAGCTTGAAATTCAAAACATGGAATAACCAAGACTAAATTTTTTTATTACCATGGATTGTGGCATAAGTAACAAGTTGCACACAATCATTTATACAAAAATTGAAATAGTAGTGGCATTTTGACTAGCACACTTTCATGGTCTTTTTATTTTTCTTGGGGTTAATTTTTTATTTTTCCTAGCCTTTTCATTCTTTCTGTCCTTTTATTATCTTTCTATGACATACCCTCTGTTATAGACATATTTGGGCACTGCAACCACAATCTCATATGTCAATAAACTAAGGCTCTTTAACCCCTAAAAGTGTTGTTTCATACCCTAAAGAATCATGGTCATCTGATTACATCATTCCCCAAAACTTCCACCTGAAAAACCATCCAAAACATGCCAAAACAGGACCATACTAACTGCTCCATTGTCAAGTTGTGATGCATACTTACTCCTAAACTAGCCAAGTGTGATGTATATTGATGAGGCTTTCTGTAGGGTGTGATGAGCGAGGATAGACAAATGTATGAGACAGTTTGCTAATTGGATGCTCATGGAATCTTCTAGAAACTTCTCCTATGACACTTGCCTCTCTAAATTCGCCCAGGGATGAGTAAGAGATCTAAGAAATCTTCAAGTGGAACCAAAAACAACAAATGGAATGACACTAGTCAAAACCCCAGAGATGACTCACACCCTTGCACACATCTATAAATGGATCCCTCATCTACGAGATCTAGAGGGCTGGAATTTTGTAATTTGCAAGGAGGTGTTGATAGTTTGAGGTTAAGAAAGAGCATTATATTGTTGGTGTGATCTTGCTTTTCATGAGGTGAAAAGGGCTTTGATGCTGGGAGGGTGATGCTGGATCAGACAGTTGGGTTGTAATTCTCCCTTCTATTTAATAAATTTCTTTGAGTTTTCTTCCATACAACTGCGCAATTGTAAATGTTATTATTTGTGGATGCCATTATATGTTCATTTTATTTATGATTTTGCAATGCTTATAATATATTAAATCAAGATGCTTTGACGGTGTTTTGTTGTTGTGTTTCTATAGGTATTCTCTAAGTGGGATAAGTAGGAGAGGAGTTGCAAGCTCTGTCAAGGGGGAGAGAGATCAAGCACGGAGCTAAGAGGAAGATCCAGGTTGGTTCCTTTGCCTCTCTCTTATCTATCATACATAGAAGAAATCCCAAATTGCTTTGATTGTTTGTTTCTAGGATAGCTGCCAATCCTAGAGGGCTAGTCGATTGAAAAGACACTAGTTTTCCTAGAAAAAAAATGGCAACTCTACTGGGGATCGAATAGATGTTTGTTTGTTATTTTTTTTGCTTTATAAACTATAGACAAAGCTTGAAGTTAGCCAGATAGCCTTCGAACTACTCTTGCTCTGCAATTGCATTGTAGATGAATGTTGCTTCAGTCAATCTCTGGTTTAGTTTATGAATTGAACAGTTGACTTACAAGCATTATAGATGCCCTTTTGGTAGCTTAGTAATCTCCCAAGATCATTCCTCTATACTTTGCTCTTTATTGTCCATCATAGCTCAGTTTAACTCACTGAAATCAGCTGCATTTTTTAGCCAAAAACCACCTCAGTTGCACTCGCTGGCCCATCGCACTATCTATCACTATCAACCAATATGCATCGCACTTCCTGAGTGTAGCAGGTGTGATTCATACTTGTTTCTGTGAAGCCCAGGTGTGATGACTAACTGAGCCTATTTCCCTTCTTGCAATTTGGGGTTTCTTGTCCTTGTTTTCAGTTCTGTTTAATTGTTTTGCTGCTTATGAACAATACCTCATTACTGAAGCCTACTTACATCACATAGATCAGCCTCCATTGATTAGGATTAGTATATGTTTTTATGTATTTTTCCATCATTTACAATCCTTTGTCGAAAAGTTTCTTAAATCAAACTGTCGTTTTGGTACAAAAAGTGTCGTAATTATCATTTTGTGTCAAAAAAGAGAAGTGTCATAATTCCTTCTCCAAATAGTCGACTGAACTTTTTGTCATGTATTTGATTTGATTTGCTGTCATTTGAAGTGTCAAAATCATTCTCTATTTGAAATTGAAAAGTTCCATTTAGTCTTTCTTTCTATTTCGAAAAAGAAATTGTTGAAATGTTGCTTTGAAAGAAATATTTCAGATCTTTGCTATACTTAGTTTTCCTTTTTGGAATTTTTCACATTAAGGGGAATGAAAAACAAATACATGCATCTACATTTGAATTTAGACTGTGTGTGAAAAATGAATTAGGAAAAGTGCATTTAGTGTGTGCTCTTTTCTCTTTGTTTGAAAGAATCGCAATTTTCTTTCCCTAGTAGCTAGGATTCTCATTGAGAAAAATAAACAATGATTGTTTATCATTGTAGGTTGCATTTTCAAGAATTTCAAATCAACATCACGAGGTGAACCATTGAAAGGAAAAATTTTAAACATATCAACTCTAAAATAAATCTTAATGAACCTAACAACGCTTTGGAACCTAACGCAACACATCTAGAGGTCTAGGCTAGAGACGTGTTCTGGAATCGTAAAATCTAGTAACTATCATTTTCATCGAAGGTTGGGTGATTCCTCCTCTTTGATATGACAAGTGCTAGCACGGACTTGTGCTCCCCATATCGTCACATGTATATTAGGAGACCACAATAGGCTCATATCCTTTATCCATAGGAAGCCGTGTCTGCCGCCCTATCGATCGCAATGCACTGAACACAACATTTGGGAAGATTGGCTACTATACATAAGTCCTTGGTAATTTCTCTTTAATTTATCACCAAGGTGTATATTGCAGTTTTGCGATTGGTTTGGTAATCCCTCTGTCTAGATTTCCAAAGTAGTCACTTTTGTTCCTTTTCAACTCCTTAAAAGAAAAGGTGCATCTGAGCACTTGTCACTTCAGGCTCATTAAAAATCGAAGGGGACTAGATTCATCTTTAGCTTTTTCTTGACTCTTAAAAATTGAAAAAGCAAAGTTGTGTCAAAGCATCATTAAAATTTATTTAATTCGGAATAACATTTTTCCCCTTAATTTTGAGTTGATCAAGTAATCCGCAATCGTGGAAGAAAGTCAATCAAAACCCCATCGTTCGTGGAGACTAGTGAGTCAACCGTATTTCACCGTGGAAATGAAACCATTCCGGGAAAAATAGTCTCATTTAACTGAGTCCAATTCATCTGGTTTATTTGGAACTTTTGTTTCAACATCATCAAAGACTACAGTTACTCCAATCATTTCTGGTACATCTGCCTTTAGAGAAGAAGTTCCGTAGTTACAAGAGGACATTAGAACTGATCCTAGTGTAACAGTAAACACTTCTATAACTGAAACATCTCCAGAGACTGAATTTCACTCACCTAAACATCTGGAAGTTGAGTTCCAAAATTCAGAAGGTGTCACCCCTCCGGTATCTGTCATTGCAGAAGCTATACCTTCTTCAGCTCCAGAAATATTTTACAGACCTGACAGTCTACCTCTTCCACCTGGACTGATTGCTATAGAGGAGATAGTAGAGGATACTCCATTGAGTACCCCATTGCATTTTGAGATTGGAATTCATCTGTATCCTTCCACTCCTGAAGTTGGTTCTTTTAATCATGCTTCATCACAAGTTCCTGTTGAATCACTATGAAATATTTTGGATAGACTAAAAATGTCTAAGAAACCATCAACATCTAGGACTATGTCATCTGATACGGCTACAATATAACTTCTTGTTGCCATTCCTACAATGTTTGTTGGTATACCATCTCTCCCAGCTAGTTATCAATCACTCGTTGGAGTCCACTCAAGGATGGTTTCGACAACATGGTTTGCTCCTATTTATTCATCCAGAATCCCATCTAGTATTTCTTATGTTGAAACTCAGCAAATTGATTCCACATGCTAGTATTAATTTGGGCAGACCAGTGTTCAAATACCGATATATCATTTGAAAACTGGACTGCCACCATATGGAGGGCGTTATGCTTCTTCATTATTCTCTCCTAGAGAACGACCATATGAAAGTTCACAACAAAATTCAGGCCAAACTGGAATTACATATAGCGATTGAGTACCAATACTACCTCAACAACCAAGGGTGGTATATTCAATGCAACCGATCCAACCTATGTCAAATATTCCCACCACACCTACTATTGTGACTGTGTTGCAAGTATAAGCACTTCTTATTGTATGTCAACCTCAAGTCTCTCAAGTTGCAACACAATAGCCTCTTGTCTCTACGGCTCAATCACAACCTCTGGTTAGTGCTTCTTTACCTGGAACAACTCAGGCTCAAATGGGTATTTTCACTCCACATTTTGTTCAATCTTCTAGTATTGGGTAATAGCAAATGGTCCAACAACCATGGGTGGTGCAATACCAACAACTGCAATTCCAACAAACTTATTGAGGACCTGAGCAACAAGGCTTTGTAAGTAATAGACAACCGCATTTTCAAAACAGTTATCAACAACCACACTACACTGGTTTTGTCCAACAACCTTATCAAAGTTACCAATATCAGCTACATTATGCTGGTATGCAAAGACTCATTGCTCAAGTGATCCCATCTTATCCTGTGTATGTTTCACCTAACCTAAATTAGCAGTCACCTTTTGTAGCAACTCTGGAATTACCAGATTTGAACCCGCTGACAAATGATCCAATTGCATACGCCCCTTGGTGGCTAGTGATTCCTCAAAAACAGTTATCAACAACCACACTACACTGGTTTTGTCCAAAAACCTTATCAAAGTTACCAACATCAGATACATTATGCTGGTATGCAAAGACTCATTGCTCAAGTGATCCCATCTTATCCTGTGTATGTTTCACCTAACCTGAATTAGCAGTCACCTTTTGTAGCAACTCTGCAATTACTAGATTTGAACCCGCTGACAAATGATCCAATTGCATACGCCCCTTGGTGGCTAGCGATTCCTCATAAACTTCCCTCCGATATTCCTAAATTCAATGGAAATCCAGGTGAAGATCCATCGAATCATGTGATGACTTTTCATTTGTGGTGCTCGTCCAACACCCTGAATGATGATTCGATTAGGCTTCACCTTTTTCAGAGAATGCTCATTGGTCTAGAAGCAAAATGGTATATTGAATTGCCTAGAGCTTTGTTTGATAACTTAAACATCATGGCCACTACCTTTCTAACCCACTTTCAGTTACCCGTAAGGTACGAAATGGGAACATAACTCCTTACCAACTTTAAGCAGACCACGACTACTCACATATCTAATCATATTCATGAGTAGTGCCGTCGTCGTTGAATGGTAAAGACATATGTTCCTGATCATATTTTAGCTGAGTGGTTTATTAAGTCCTTATTACAATCTTTGGCTGAGGACATGGTAAAAGGAGGAGTTGTCACTGAAGAGTAAGTCATTGCTCATGCCCAATATTTAGACTTGATCTATACTCAGATAGGCACACTCTACGACAAAATTCCTGACGCTCCCAAACTAGAATTCTCCATTCCTCCCCTCCCAAATCGAGCAGGGACTCTCACGCCAGTGATGGCATGGTCGGTACCTCCAGCATGCAAACCACAAAGGCTCCATCTGGTAAAGCCCTTGCAGTTTATAGTCAAAAAGCAAATGAAAAACATCTTGCCTCGGAGATTAATGTCGTGTCATCCAACAAGGGCAAGAATCTAAAGCAACTAGGGGGCAAGAAGAAAGGGAAAAATAATAAGAAGAAAAAGGAGAATTCAACTCCTGGAAATTTTTCTAAAAAACCCTATTGGGTAAAAGAAACACTGTGTTTCATGTTACATATGTAATGAGGAGCATTGGACAAAATATTGTCCACATCGAGCGAAATTTTTAAAGACTTCAAGTATCTCAACAGTGTTGACTGATCCATTTCCAAACCCAAAAACTAATCTAGTTGATATTAATCATGCTTCCACATCCCAAGTGCTTATGCTGTCCGTCTCAAAACAACAAAATGATGCTTTGATATCGGCAAGGAACAAATATTATGGGAATCCGCCATCGTCAAACAGAAAGGCTACAAATCAACCTAGTAATTCGACAACGACTTCGCCAAAAGTTGTTACACCCGTTATTCCTGAATTAACTATAAAGCCGCCAAAGGGAGTCGTGCATAAATTGACATTTAATCCTTATGCCCGAGCTGCATAGAATTATAATACAATGGAGGACCTAGCTCAATCGCCATCCACTATGTTGACACTTGAAGTACTGCAGAATTGCCCCTCCCAAAAGCAGGCTTTGTTATTAGCAATAGGTGGGATTGATCCAGCTGATTCCAATCTTGTGGCCTTTAACCATAAGGGATACGCACCTCAGTTATTGGCCCAACTTGCTTTCCTTATATAGGTAAAATCCCTCAATAAAAATGTTCATCGAACAATCATTGATGAGGGGGCATCTACTTGTATTTCGTCGATGAGTTGCTAGAAAACTCTAGGTTCACCACCCTTGTCACGATTATCGACAACATTAAAAGCATTTGATGGAAGAACATACACGCCGTATGGGATTTTAAGTAACTTGCAAGTCAAATTGGGGGGCAAGACAGTAGAGATTGAAGTCAAGGTCATTGATGGAAACCTTGACTACAATATCTTACTGGGAAGGCACACAGAGAGCATTAGAAGAGCCCAACTACATGAAGAAAATGAACTACTAAAAAATCGGTTACAACAACGGGAACCTCAAAGGAGAGACAAGCTCCCAACCTTGGAAGGGCAGCAACAACAAGAAGGACCCCTAGCAGACAATGAAGCAGCACAGAAACAATAGCAAGAAGAAGAACCACAGACAGATGTTGAAACGTTGATGAAACAACAGCAAGAAAGAGAGTCTCAGGAAGCAACTAAAGTGATGATTTTGAAAAAATAGTTGCAGGAAAAGAAAGCACAGATGGCCTGCATAGCTAGCTGGGCAATGGAGGCCTTGCAGTGCAAACAACCAAATAGATCCTATGCACTATATCTCAAAGACCAGTGGCTCCAATTCTAGATTAAAACATCAGCCCAGAGGGGAACCATCCCATTTCAAGATTATGGTCAGTTTATGCATTTATGTAATAATAATTCAGCCGAGGATAAAGCCAAATTAGTAGAATTTTACCTACACAATATCACACTTCCAAACATGAACTCATGGGATCCAAATGCTGCATTGGGAGACCTACAGCTCATGGCTATGGCTTCTTGGATGAGCCATGAGGAAAATAGAGTTGGGGAAATTCAAAATATAATGGCAAAAGAGCTAAGTGAGCCCCTAATGATAAGGGCAGAAATAGCAGAGCCATTGTTTCTCATCTATGCCCATGAACACATTGCAACCAACCCCCAAGTTCTCCCTGATTATGTTGACAGACAAACATAAGCCATTGCTCATTTTGAAGATATGGAGAGATTGTTTGGTGATGACTACCTTCATGCATGCATGAGGAGGTGGAATACACTGTCACATAGCCTAAAGATCAGGGAGTATCACTCCCCAACCAGAATGAGGGAAGCTATGATGAAAGTGCCTCTATATAAAGAACCAATGCAAAACTTGAAAGCCAACTAGATTGGTCTTAAGTTCAGTCCTCCACTATTGTTAGGACTATTGGAAGGGGTTAAGGAGGAGGAAGAACAGAAATAATGGGAGGAAGTGGACAAGAAAGCAGGTTTTCATGATAGAGAAGAAGATATCACATCAGAGGCTTGGGATGTCAGGGAATATGTTAAAGCTATTAAAGATGAAGAATTGGATTAGTTGCTCAGAGGATGAGAAACCCATTCAGCAAGGGGTGATGATGAGCCCTAGAAATGGGTAACTATATGGGCTCATTATGCCTATCATTTTCATTTAATCTGCCATTCTCAATAGTTTTGTCTATGTTTTTGAATATGTTTATATCAATAGAGTGAATGGAAATGGTCACTTTGCCATGCGGTCTAATGAGTGTTTATTGCAGATTTTTTGGACAATTTTGGACAAGGACCAGGAATTTAGGAGCAAAATGACAGCTAAACTCAAGGAAATATGGATGAGGACTTATAGGAGGGATGTCCCCTTCATTAAATGACCCCTTCCTTGAATTATTCATCAATAGCTCGGAGTGCAAAGGCCCACATTGATGATTCCAAGGGGTAGCCGAGCAAGTCAAGTAGGGTTGCTGTTATCTTTAGTTCTAGGTAGCCGAGTTCCTTAAGTTTAGGAGGACTATTGGGAGTCCCCACTTATGTAAATAAGAAGGCTTCAAGACTCAGTAGATTATCCATTTCATAGTATATTTTCGCACTGTTGTGCAGCCTTGTACTCGATGCATCTTCAAGCTCTTTTTGAAGACAATTTTGTGATGTAACTGCTATTATTTTTTGATCAATGAAGATGAATCCAGTTTTGAACCAGCATTGATCTTTCCTAGAGGGCTGAAGCTCTTCGGTTAGGGCTGAACCCAAGTGCCCAACACCTATTTTGTGTATTTATATGCTTTTTCTTGCATTCATAAGATAATTTCTATTGTTTAGGTTAATCTTGCTTTGTTCAATTAGGTTGCTTTTGATGGTTAGAATAGTTGTTCTTGCTTCAAGTTGCTTAAGTATTTTGCTACAATAACAAAAAAAGATCCAAAAAGGCTATCAGCAGGTCTTGATCTCCTTTCTCTCTCCTTGGGACCATGATTTGAGGTCAAGGCAGTACAGTTTCCACCAAAAACACAGTCTTTGCTCTTCCAATGCAAATTGCTAGTGTGATATTTCGAGTTGGAGAAGTTGATATTAGTTTGGATTCACATGCTTAGATCATTTCCCATTCATGTACCATGGTTTTCTCGTATAATTTTCTTCTCATGAAGTATTGTTTGGCATTTCTTTGGTTTTAGGTCAGATTTTAGGTTAAAATAGACAAAACTCTGTTTTTTGTTTGGTTAGTTTTGAGAAGTAAGTGCGCAACTCTCTTGTAGAACATCCTAGCTTATCATTCCTCCATAACACCACCTATACCAGTTCATCTCTCAAATTTTTCCCCACTCTTTCGCCATATTTCGCCTATCTGCCCTAATTCCTGCATTTTTCCACAAAGTTGCTTCCTTGCCTTTTAAACAAATCCAACCATCTCCTTCATTCCTGATCTTCATTAACAGAGTCCTAGACCCCTCAACACCTTCATCCAACCTTCATTTCCATTTTCCCATCATTCTTCCACCTTTAGACCTCAAAAAACCACTTTCAGCCTCCTCCTATAGATCCTCCTGTAGAATCTCCTGTAGATCCCCTGAAGCCTCCTGTAGAATTTCCTGCGAGGGATTTTTCGAAGTCTGATCGCAATGGAAGTCTCCAAAAGGGTACTAGGGACTTCTTATGACCTCTCCACACCTTCCTCATCATCTGCAAAAGCCAACTCCATCTTCATTCGCCACCAAACCTCTGCATAGTCACAACCAGTCAAACCATAAGCATAATAATAACACATAAAAATACTTTAAAGTATAAAAAGATGATTCCCTCTCATTTATCTTCAGAAGTAGCTTGAATAAATGCAATTTACCTTTTTAGTAGTCAATGACACCCATTTTAGTAGTTTTTATCTCTTTTCTTGCAAAATTTGAGTTTTCTAGGGTTTGCATTTCCTTTCAGTTTTCCTTCTCTTTCTGCAAGTAGAATAGCCTCTATAGAGTTAGTTTCCTTTCATCACAGTTAAGGCTTCTTCTGAGAACTCATAGAAATTTTCTTAAGCTCCTAGCGAACTTGTGTCAGCTAATCAAGTGACAGCCTGCAGTAAGAACTAGTACTTGTACATATAGCACCGTCACTTCCAAGTTTGTTACGAACTACCGGGTTGATAAAAGTAAAGAAGGAAGCCCCAAGAGTTGCAGCATTATTGTTGAAATACTGGAGCTCACCACTCTTTTTGGCGCTATTTCTAGGGAAGTGTCAGAGTATTTTGTGATCCGTTTTTCTTCTCTTTTCTACTACAACATTCTGCTAAGTAGTTTATTTCAGCAAAAGTAGAGTAGTTTTTTCATTTCAATTCTACAATTTCATTTCAGCAAGCGTATATTAGACATTTCCTGCTTTCATTTCAATTTTGCAATTTCCATTTCAACAAGTGCAGATTAGACATATCCTTCTTTTATTTTAATTCTGCAATTTCCATTTTAGCAAATGTAGATTAGTCATTTCCTGCTTTCATTTCAATTCTACAATTTCATTTCAGCAAGTTCATTTCAGTTAGTTGCAATTTGTTGTTCAATCCATTTCAGTTTTGCAGGTACAAGCAAAAAAAAAAAAAAAAAATTACCTAAGAAGAGATTTCCTTTCATGCCTCGTAGGAACAAAGACAATTCAAAAATTCCTACCCAACACCCCCACCACATCACTGGGTCACCCTTCTCTCTTCTTTGGTGACAGTGATCCAGAAGAACCTATAGGTGAACCTCCAGAGATATACAAAGATCCTATAATAGAAGAAGAGCAAGCAACCATTCCTCCTTAGACCATGGTTGAAAACAGAAACATTAGAGGAAATGGGGAAAGAATAGAAGGTGTCTTTCCTATCCGAGAGACTAATGGGGACACAAAAATGAAAAACATAAACCCTTCAGCCTTACCTCACTTCCATGGACTGACTACCGAAGATCCAGATACCTTCTTGTTTGAATTTTTTGTTGTCTATCGAACCTATGACTATGTAGAAGACGAGTAGAAGTTGAAACTGTTTTCTTCCACCCTAAAGGATGCAGCCTTGTGCTGGTTCATGGGGTTACTTGGAAACAGTATCACAACTTGGGCTTAGTTGCAGCAAGCCTTTAACAACAAATATTGGGACTAATATAGGTCAAAGGATACCAAGGAAGAAATCTTTCGAATGACCATGGGAAGTGATGAATCTTTAGAAGACTATGAAGAAAGGTTTCAACTTAGTTATAAAAGGGCCAAGTGCACACTCAACCCTGAATCTTTGAAGTTGGTTATGCTTAGAGGAGTCCCTGAAGACCTTCTAGATACCCTCCATTTTCTTGCTAGGGGAGACATCTATCAACTACCTTATGATGACATAAAGACTATGTTTAGAAACCATTCCAGGTCAGCTAAAAAGAGAGGTAGGGGAAGTCAACCTTTAGCCAGTACATCCTCATCTAGTTCATCCCTTAGAAACGAACTTGAGAATCGGCTGGAAGATTTCAAGAACGAGGTGAGGCAGACTCTTGCTATGTAGATGGATACCCTACATATCAAAAGGAAACAAGAGGAAGCCAAGAGGGCTTTGGCCATCTTCTATCCCAGGTGCACTAGAAAACATCCTAGGAACGAGTGTCCACTGCACTCTATAGAAGTGTGTGTAATTTGTGAAGAAGACCATCCTACGAACCAGTGCCCTTCCTTGCTTGGAATCAAAGCTACATATGAGGGGGCTGAAAGAGCCACTGAACCACTCTATTTCATGAACCAAAGGATGCCACATGGACCCAGATCTTACCAACAGGGAATGTAAGGGACATCCCAGAACTATTACAACCCCAATCAAGCCACTTCCATGCCTTCTTAGGGTCACCCTACTCATCCTTCCTGGTCCACACTGCCTCCTTGGTCATATCCTTCTCAGTACCAGGCTCCACTAGTTGCTCACTCATTTCACCCTTATGCTCAGCCACAACCTCAGTAGAGTGAACCTCATCAAGGGTGGAGGCTCCAGTATAACTCTCCTCCCACTCTTTTGCCTTCACCACCTGCTCAACCACAACCATTACCTCATGCTCCACCAAGTCCACCCCAAATACCTGCTCAACCGAACCCGAACCCTAACAACAGATAGGCGCAATAGGTATATAGTGGAGAAACGTCATGCCCAACCTATGTTGTGGAGATTCATGAGATTAACCTACGATTTGGGAAGGTTCTCCCAGATATCCAACCTCCTGCTAAGAAGGATGAGGAAGAAAAACAGGAAAGTGAACCAAAAGTCATTCCACCCTTTCCTGAGAGACTAACTGGAACCACACAACCGACCCCAAAAGAAACTGAACTTCTGGGAGAATTGAAACTGTTATGTGTAAAGATGCCACTTCTCCAAGCCATAAAGGATGTGCCTATATACAACAAGATGATCAAGGAGAAGTGCTTTAGGCACCCAGTTAGGCGCAAGAGAGATGCCACAACTATCAATGTCATAGAAAAACTTTCCGACCTGATGTTGGGGCAGGTGATTTGTCCGAAATATCTAGACCCTGGGAGTCCTGTAGTTGATGTCCACATTAATGGCACCATAATCCCCCATACCTTGATCGATCTAGGGGCTGCCATTAATGTGATGACCAGGGACACTATGCTCAAACTCAACCTTCAGGGTTCCCTAAGAAAGGCCTCAATAGTACTGCAGTTAGCAGACCACTCCACCGTGACCCCTGAGGGGATTGTGGAAGATGTACTGGTCTCTATTGATTCCTAGGAGTACCCTGCTGATTTCCTCGTTCTCCAACCAAAGGCAAAACTCACTGGGTATCCTCTCATCCTGGGAAGACCTTGGTTAGCTACTGTAGATGCCTACATCAGTTGTCGAGCTGGGAACATGACAATCAAGAACGGGCATATGTCCAAATAGCTAGTCTTCTATCCTCCTACCCAACCTCTGCTAGAACATGATTTACCTCTCTGGTTGGAGGAGGAAGATGAGGATGAACTCTATTCCACACCATTGTCTACCCTAGAGGCTATCATGGAGGGTCCACAAACCGAGGATGATCTTATTGAAAACTTGATTCAGAATCCACCCCCTAGTGTGTTGCCATTAGAAGAGCTGGTGGAAGAAACCCAAGCTAATCCTTTAGTTGATCTCTGTGTGGCTGATCCTACCTCTCTCCAAGTTAAGAATGTTGAATTCAGCCCAGAAAAAACCTTGAAGATCATCTCATCCCTATCCACCTCTTAGGAGAAAGAACTGTGTAGCTTATTGAACAGTCACTTGGATGCTTTTTCTTGGAGCTATAACGAGATGAAGGGAGTCCACCCTTCAGTCTGTACTCATCACATTTACATTACAGAAGATTGTAAGCCAGTCAAGAAGCGTCAAAGGAGGATGAATACAGCCCTTAAGGACATTGTCAAAGAAGAACTACAAATGTTGTTGGACGCAGGATTCATCTATCCCATCACTGACAGTGAATGGGTTTCTCCTTTGGTGCTAGTGCCAAAGAAAAATGGGAAGTGGAAAATCTATGTAGATTATCGGTAACTAAACAAGGCCACCAAGAAGGACCATTTCCCTTTGCCTTTCATAGATAAAGTGTTAGATGGCCTGGTAGGGAAGAAGTTCTTCTCCTTCTTAGATGGGTTTAGCGGGTACAACCAGATCCAAATCAGCCCGGAAGACCAAGATAAGACCACTTTCACTTGTCCTTAGGGTACTTTTGCCTATCAGGTCCTTCCCTTTGGGTTGTGCAATGCTCCCGCCACTTTCCAGAGAGCAGTACTGAGCATATTTGTTTAACTGGTTCATGATTCCGTGTAAATTTATATGGATGAATTTACCCCTTATGGTTCTAACTTCTAGGAAGCTTTGACTAACCTCAAAAAAGTTTTAACCAAGTGTATTGAAATGAACCTGTCCCTCAGTCCTGAAAAATGCGAATTCCTAATGACTGAAGGGACCATGCTAGGTCATACAATTTCTCAACAAGGATTACAAGTGGATCCCAACAAGATTGCTATCATTCAAAGGGTCCCACCTCCTCAAAAGGTAATAGATGTTCGGAGTTTGCTAGGCCTAGCAGGGTAATATAGAAGATTCATCAAGGATTTTAGTAAGCTAGCCTCTCCATTATTTGGTGTTTTGGGAAAATATGTTGAGTTCATATGGACTAACAACTGTCAAGAAGCTCTACATGCCTTGAAAGGTAAGCTAGTAACTACCCCAATTTTGAGAGGTCCAAAGTGGGCTCTACCTTTCGACATTCACACAGATGCCTCGAACAAAGCGATAGGAGCAACCTCAGGGCAGGTTGAGGAGAATTTTCCTTATGCCATATATTTTGTAAATAAAAACCTGTCCAAGGCCGAACTAAACTACACTGTAACCAAAAAGGAGCTCCTAGCTGTAATCCATTCCCTAAATAAGTTTAGACACTACATTACCGGTTATCAAACATTCATACACACTGATCATGCCGCAATTAGGTATTTGATGAATAAACCATATGTAAATGCTCGTATCATTAGATCATTACTTTTATTGTAGCAATTTGATCTGACCATTGTTGATAAGTCGGGTAAGGAAAATGTTGTTGTTGATTTTCTGTCTAGACTAGATTTGCCTGCGGGTGAAGAAGGAATGGTGGATGATCAAATTCTAGATGAACACCTATTTTCTATTTTAGTACTCTCTCCATGGTTTGCTGATATAGCAAATTATTTGGTTTCAGCATAGTTTCCGCCACACCTGTCCTCAAAAGAGAAGAGCAATATCGTAAGGAAAAGTGCCCCATTCACCTAGATTGGGGGCAATCTTTTTAAAATTGGCTCAGATCAGATTTTGAGGCGGTGTGTCAGGGAGGAGGAATTTTTTGACATCCTCCTAACCTGTCATGATGGGCATTGTGGGGGCCACTTTGCAGCAAAAAAGACTGCCTTCAAAATTCTGCAAGCAAGTTACTATTGGCCCACTCTTCATCAAGATGTCAGGAGATATATCAGCCAATGTGATCGATGTCAAAAGATGGGGAAACCTACTCCAAGGGATGAGATGCCCTTGCAACCTTAAGTGACTTTCAAGCCATTTGAGAAGTGGGGCATGGACTTTGCAGGTCCAATCAACCCTCCTTCAAAATAGAAATCTTACATCATTATGTGTACTGATTATCTGATAAAATGGGCAGAAACCAAGGCGATCAAGGAAGCAACAGAAGAAAAAGTAGCTAAGTTTTTGAAGGAAAATATCTTCTATAAGTTTGGCTATCCAAGAGAGTTAGTCACAGATTAAGGAAGTCAGTTTACCTCCAATTTGGTTGAAGACCTACCCACACACCACAGGATTAAGCACAGAACTTCCACCCCTTATCATTCATAAGCAAATGGACAGGTGGAAGTCACTAATAGAGCTTTGGAAGGGATTTTGACTAAGGTAGTGAGCAGCATTAGAAAAGATTGGGCAGATCAATTGGTTGAGGCTACTTGGGCCTATAACACCACCTGGCAAACCACCACAGGGTTCACACCCTATGAGCTGGTCTATGGGAAGAAGGCTCTGCTATCAATAGAATTTGAATATAACACATTAAGGATGGCAGTTCAGCTAGACCTAGATCTCAGCCATGCACAAAAGGAAAGATTGCTTTAGCTAAATGGATTGGATGAATAGAGAATGCAGGTCCTACTCCACTTAGAGGTAGTCCAACTTCAAAGAAAAATATGGCATGACGGACACCTCAAAGAAAAACAATTCCAACAAGGAGATTGGGCGCTATTATACGATTCTATATATAAAGATTTCAAGCGCAAACTGAGGACAAGATGGTTGGGCCCATACACAGTGGAACACTACAATGACAATGGTTTAGTCTTGATCTAGACCATTGATGAAGAAGCCATCCCCATGCTCGTCAATGGGCATAGGTTGAAGATCTACAGGAATCCCCTTTCCAAGAAGGAATTCATTGAAAATATGGGTAAAATAGTGTTGGTAGTGGAGCAGGTCCCTGTCTCCACTCCACCCACACCCTGAGCCAAAAAAAAAAAAAGGAATAAAATATATCTGGGTGAAAACCTCTTGGAGGCACCCAGGGCAGGTGGTGAGGGTGAAAACCTCTTGGAGGCGCCCCATCTATCTTAGTAAAAAAAAAAACTAACTTCTTTTGAATGAATTGCAGGTTGCAGGAGGGTCACCCAAGCGAAAAAGACATGGCTAGGCTACACACACCCTTCATAGTCCATCCCTCCATCATCGTTATCCTTTCTCGAGCCTTGGTCTCATTTGTTCTGAAAATTTTGCATCCTACTGACAACTCTATGTATTCTACAGGAGGCTCCTGTAGAAACTACAAAAAGCCCAAAATCAAGTTCAAAGAAGAACCCGATGGCTAGAAATTTGTCTAGAAGGCTTATGAACTGCCCTGCCACCATCCATCTACCTAACTCTCCATTCCATCCCTACACACCCACATTTCCACTCGCTTTTTCTTTCCTTGCACAAACAAATACATAAATTCTGTTTCTTTCATTCTGTAAACACAAAAAAATGATGATTAATAAAGCAGCAACGTTCTTTACTTATTCTTACCTGATGGCTTCCAGCTATTATTCTTTTCATTCAAAACCTTCTTCAGCAGTATTTTTAGCCCCTTCTCAAGCATCAGCTTGAAATTTCAGAAGGTGAAGCAGCTACAGGAAATCCTGTAGGATTCTTGTAGCGACTGATCCCTTTGAAAAACAGACTCCAGAGACAGGATCAGCGCAGCCAAGATGCATGAAGCATGCAAGGAGAAAAGCCTAATCAAAACATCATTAGCGTAAGCCAAAGGCTGAGCATGCAGATCACCAGTAGTATCAGCAACGAGGAAATGAAATGCCGAAGTCTGAAGCATGCAGAGCACAACAACGACTAGCAGGTAAGTGGCTAAACCTATTCCTTGATTGCATGAATATTATTTAGAAACTGCATGAACTATGGGAATGATCACGATTAAAGGGAATCGGTGGCCAGCTAACTGGCCACCCTCGTTCAGTTCAACACACCCTCGTGGAGTTCAAATGAGCCTCATCCAATTCAAACCACAGATCAGATACGTAGTCAGGACGTGTGGCCCATCAACTCGGGAAGAAGAAAACTCAGAACCAGTAGTGGTGGCGGCATATAACGGGAATAAGGAAGCTGATGGCGGTCATGCGACATGAAGAACCATAATGACACTGGCATGAGACCAATGGTCCAGATGGGGATAACGTACCCATCCAACCACCTCACCTCCTCACCACAGATTAAGCCATCAGCTTAAGTGCAGTGTGGTCTAAGCCTCCACCACCTTTTGATTGCATTTTCATTGACGAAGTTCTCGACTGCATTACTCATCTACCACCTTCAAAACAACGAACCAATCATTTTATGCCAGTTTTTCAAAACCCTCCTGCCTCTTGGGCTCTACAAAAGCACTACTACATTCTACAGGAGCAGGAACACCATCTACATGAGGCTTTCTACAAGGTCAGAGAGCAGCTCTGCAGAAAAAATACAGAATTTTTGTCAAATTCGAGCTTGAAAAGAGGTAGGCTCGGGAATCCACTTTGCACACGATATATCTATATAAAGTGGTGGATTAAATATTGGGTTGAAAAAGAAAGGAAAAGAGAAGCTCAAAAGTTTGCCTGTGTTTTTCTGCGTTCCACACAGTCTCTCTGTTTTCTTCTCTACATTCAGAAATCTGTTTTCTTCTTTCCTTTCCTATATTCTCCTAAAAAAGAGCTGCAACCATAGAAAATCAAGCCTGGGAAGGAAACAAAATTGCAAGTCTATTTACTCTGTGAGAAGAAAAAACATTGTTTTATATATTCTCTATTCTGTCAAAGTATTGATTTTTTTCCAAAAATCGAGAAGCAAATTTAGGTCGAAAATAGTTTGAAGAAAAGGAAAAATTGCAAATTGATGTTGTGAAGAAGAAGCACATGGGAAATTCCCCTTCCAGTTTCGAAAAAAAAACAAAACTCAGCTATCCCTCTGTTTCTAGTTTTGGAAGTTATTGCCTTCTTCCTCACCTGAGCATTTTCAGAAACCACTAAACACCATGCCAGGAGGTTTTATGAGAAAGGAGCCTTTGAACTCCAACAAATTGCATCAGCACCCCGAGGTGGTGGCCCTCTTCACCAGGGCAAACTAGATATCTTTATTTGAGAGAATTCATGGGTATGATGAGGAGGTGACTGAAGAATTTTTAATGTTCTTAAGACCCCATTCGAAAACACATGCTACAGTCAGTTTCAAGGGTCTGACCCTAGAGCTTACACCAGATTTTATTAGCAGAATCACAGGTCTTCCACTTGGGCTCCCCTGGAGCAAAGAGGAAAAACCATTGGGACAGATTGCTAAAAAGGCATTTTTTCAGCCTGAAGAGCATCCTATGGAGGATAGGAATGGGGTCAGAAGGACAAGCTTACCTCCTCCATGGAGTGAAATCAACTACCAGATCATGAAGTATATCTCTTGTGAAGGGAGATTCAGTATATTTTATGGGTATCACTTCAGGTTATTGCATGAATTGAGATATGAGATGGATCTACTAGCAGCTAGGAAACTCAGTCTCCCATATTTGCTCCTTCAATATTTGATAGAATGTGGCACCAAGTTGAATGTAGGGGTTCCAGACCAAATGGCCCACCATGGGCTCATCAAATTGTTGGTAGAAGATGCCCTACACACATACACCATTGCCATAGCTTGGGAAATTTTCTAGAACATGTCTAAAGGAGACGACATCAAAACTCTTACTGATGAACTCAGTCCATCCGAAAGTGAAGAGGAGGAGCAGATAGAGGAACTTGAAAAGGAAATTCATGCGAAGCAAAAAAATATTCAAATAGAAGAGGAAATACAAGAAAATAGGAAGAAGAGGAGAAGCCAAACAAAACCACAGTTGCACCTAAGGCAGGAAGGAAAAAAGCATCAAAAGCAGACAAAAGGAAGAGAACAGAAGCTGAGAAAAAGAAGCCCAAGAAGGCTCAGAAAAAGACTACCACAGGAGAGGTAGAGACTCAGTAAGAAAGAGAAAAGACACCACCATAGATAGCAGAGACAAAAGCAGAAACAACAGACTCAGGAAAAATTGTAGAGGATAAAGAAGAAAAACAACAGGAGGAAATATCCCCTGAAACACTGGCAAGGGAAGCAGCAGCTATGCTTACTGCATTAAGCACTCCAGCTAAGCAAAAGGGAAAAATAAAAATACAAACATCTATGTATTTCAAATCTAGGAGGAGCACCAAGATTAAGGTGGGCAAGCCCGAGCCACCATCAAAATAACCCATTACCATTGAAGATGAACCTACTGTAGCAAGGGAGGAATCTCCCTCCAAAATTTCTATCACCTACGAGAGAGGGAGTCCGAAGACCTCCACGTGGAAGGAAAGGATCAAATTGATGGACTCCAAAGCAGTCCTACAGGAGGCTCAAACCTCTCTACAAGAGACACTGGCCAAGCTTAAAGAAACTGAAAAATTGGAAAATCAGGTAGAAGACAGTCACAAGAGGAACGAAAGGGAAAGGAAATACCTGAGGCAAGCCCTCAGCCTAATTTAGGCTCCTATTACAATCTTCTAGAAGTTGGGAAGATCATCCCACAAAAATTCGTTGTACCTCTCTTCTTCAAACTAGAACAAGAAAGGGTCAGAACCCACACCTGGATGCATATTGCTAAATCTAAAGGAGTTGAAGATATAGGGCACATGGAAAATAAGTTAAGAGAGTTTAGCAGAGAGTTGGGCATGGTAAGGCACACAGAGAGCAATAGAAGTGCCTAACTATAGGAAGAAAATGAACTGCTGAAAAAGCAGTTACAAGAATGGGAACCTCAAAGGGGAGACAAGCTGCCAACCTTGGAAGGGTAGCAATAGCAAGAAGGAACCCTAGCAGACAATGAAGCAGCACAGAAACAGTAGCAAGAAGAAGAACCATAGATGGATGTTGAAACGCTGATGAAACAGCAGCAAGAAAGAGAGTCTCAAGCAGCAATTGAAGTGCTGATTTTGAAAAAACAGTTGCATGAAAAGGAAGCCCAGATGGCCTACATGGCCAGCTGGGCAATGGAGGCCTTGCAGTGCAGACAACCAATTAGATCCTATGCACTATATCTCAAAGACCAGTGGCTCCAATTCCAGATAAAAAAATTGGCCTAGAGGGGCACCGTCCCGTTTCAAGATTATGGTCAGTTTATGCATTTATGTGATAATAGTTCAGCCAAGGATAAAGCCAAATTAGCAGAATTTTACCTACACAATATGGTACTTCTAGACATGAACTTATGGGATCCAAATGCTGCATTGGGAAACCTACAACACATGGCTATGGCTTCCTAGATGAGCCATGATGAAAAGAGAGCAGGGGAAATTCAAAAGATAATGGCAAAAGAGCTAAGTGAGCCGCTGATGATAAGGGCAGAACCAGTAGATCCATTAGCTCTCATCTATGCCCATGAACACATTGCAACCAACCCCCAAGTTCTCCCTGATTATGTTGACAAGCATGCACAAGCCATTGCTCATTTTGAAGATATGGAGAGATTGTTTAGCGATGACTGCCTTCATGCATGCATGAGGAGGTAGAATACACTGTCACATAGCCTAAAGATTAGGGAGTATCACCCCCCAACTAGAATGAGGGAAGCTATGATGAGAGTTCCTCTATATAAACAATCAATGAAAAACTTGAAAGCCAACTGGATTGGTCTTAAGTTCAGTCCTCCACTACTGTTAGGACTGTTGGAAGGGGTTAAGGAGGAGGAAGAAAAGAAACAATGGGAGGAAGTGGACAAGAAAGCAGGTTTTCATGACAGAGAAAAAGACATCACATCAGAGGCTTGGGATGTTAGGGAAGCTGTTAAAGCTATTAAAGATGAATAACTGAATTAGTTGCTCAAAGGATGAGCAACCCATTCAGTAGGGGGGTGATGATGAGCCCTAGAAATGGGTAACTATATGGGCTCATTATGCCTATTATTTTCATTTAGTCTACCTTCTCAGTATTTTTGTGTATGTTTTTGAATATATTTATGTCAATAGAGTGAATGGGGATGGTCACTTTGCCATGTGACCTAATGAGTGTTTATTGTAGATTTTTTGGACAATTTTGGACAAGGACCAGGAATTTAGGAGCAAAATGACAGCCAAACTCAAGGAAACAGGGATGAGGACTTATAGGAGGGATGTCTCCTTCATTAAATGACCCCTTCCTCAAATTCTTCATCAACAGCTCAAAGTGCAAAGGCCCGCATTGATGATTACAAGGGGCAGCCGAGCAAGTCAAGTACGACTACTCTTATCTTCAGTTTTAGGCAGCCAAGTTCCTTAAGTTTAGGAGGACTGTTGGGAATCCCCACTTGTATAAATGAGAAGGCTTCAAGCCTCAATAGGTTATCCATTTCATAGTATATTTTTGCACTGTTATGAAGCCTCGTACTCAGCTCATCTTCAGCTCTTTTTGAAGACAGTTTTGTGATGTAACTGCTATTATTTTTTGATCAATGAAGATGAATCTAGTTTTGAACCATCACTGATCTTTCCTAGAGGGCTGAAACTCTTGGGTTAGGGCCCAACCCAAGTTCCCAGCACCTCCTTTGTGTATTTATGTGATTTTTCTTGCATTCATAAGATAGTTTCTCTTGTTTAGGTTAATCTTGCTTTGTTAAATTAGGTTGCTTTTGATGGTTAGAATAGTTGTTCTTGCTTCAAGTTGCTTAAGTAGTTTTCTACAGTAATAGAAAAATATCCAAAAAGGCTACCAGTAGGTCTTGATCCCCTTTCTCCCTCCTTGGGACCATGATTTGAGGTCAAGGCACTACTGCTGCCACCAAAAACACAATCTTTTCTCTTCAAATGCAAATTACTAGTGTGATATTTCGAGTTGAAGAAGTTTAGATTAGTTTGGATTCACATGCTTAGATCATTTCCTGTTCATGTACCATGGTTTTCTCGCATAATTTTCTGCTCATGAAGTATTTTTCAGCATTTCTCTGGTTTTAGGTCAGATTTTAGGTTAAAATAGACAAAACTCTGCTTTTTGGTTTTTGCTTTGGTCAGTTTTGAGAAGTAAGTGCGCAACTCTCTTGTAGAACATCCCAGCTTATCATTCCTCCATAACACCACCTGTACTAGTTCATCTCTCAAATGTTTCCCCACTCTTTCTCCATATTTCACCAATCTGCCCTAATTCTTGCATTTTTCCATAAAGTTGCTTCCTTGCCTTTTGAACAAATCCAACCATCTCCTTCATTCCTGATCTTTATTGACAGAGTCCTAGACCCCTCAACACCTTCATCCAGCCTTCATTTCCCTTTTCCCATCATTATTCCACCTTCA
>APFE030353374.1:52544-84333 GCA_000404065.3 Pinus taeda
TTGTGGAGGGGCATCTATCTGGTTACAATACTGCACAAAAAATCTTACGAGCTGGTTACTTCTAGCCCACTATATTCAAAGATTTCATAATTACAGTCAGAAGTTGCCATGCTTGTCAGATTTTTGATCACAAAACCAGATTACCACCTGCACCACTGCATCCAATAGTTGTTGTTAGGCTATTCGCTAAATGGGGCATTGATTTCATGACATGTAACCCCACCTTGGCTAGGGGGCATGGGTATATTATAGTCGTAATTGACTATTTTACAAAATGGGCTAAGGCAATGCCTACATTAAACAATAGCGGTGAAATAGCTACTATTTTCTTTTTTAATCATGTAGTTTCTAGATTTGGTGTTCCACAATCTATAGTCACAAATCATGGATCGCATTTTCGCAATCACATGATGGTTGAATTGACTGCCAAATTAGGACTGTCCCACGATAGTTCTACTCCATATTATCCATAGGCTAACGGATAGGTTGAAGAAATCAACAAAGTCCTTAAGCGCATGCTGCAGAGAATGATTGGAGTCCACAAACGGAATTGGCATCTAATCCTATACTCAGCTCCATGGGCATATAGGACTTCAGTGAGAAATGTGACTGGATTTACACCCTTTCAATTGGTGTATGGTCTGGAAGCTATCTTACCAATACAGTGCGAAATCTCATCCCTCAGACTCGCAATTGATCTGCTTCGTGAAACTTCAGAAGAAGAGGCTCGTTTCTTGGAACTAATCCACCTGGATGAAACCCATCGTGATGTTGCGCTGGCTAACGAATCACATAAGAAATGCATCAAGGCACAATATGAAAAAAATGTCAAGCCTTTCATCTTCTCAGAAGGTGACCTAGTCTTACTTTATGATCAGAACTATGACAAATTGGGAGCAAGTAAGTTCCAACCATTATGGATGGGCCCCTACATTGTTAAACAAGTATTGACGAAAGGAGCCTACGAGCTGGTCAATTATGATGGGGTTCCTCTGTCACAGCCCCGTAACGGGTTGTATTTTCAACGTTACTATGCTTGATTAAGCGTAGTGTGCTTATTGTATATATGCTATAATTGCATTTTTATTTTTCTTTTAGAGTTGTCATTTTGGTTAGGTAATCCACTTCACTTTTGTTGCAGATGTTAGACATTTTGGAACCATTTGTTGGGTATGTTGACGGAGCAAGTCGTAGTACGCAGAACCTATCTTTTGCGGCCTGGGCCATTTTCGCTCCAAGCAGTGAGTTAGTGAGTTTCAGGGGGATATGTATTGGCCGATCGACGAAAAACATCGCTGAGTATATCACATTTATTGAGCTTCTCTTTGATGCCATTTCACATAGCATATGCCGACTCGTTGTCAGGCTAGATTCACAGCTCATCATTCTATAGCTTACTGGTCTTTATTCCGTTCGAAACCCAGCCATTTATCGTATGTTCCTAAGAGTCAGGATTCTGGAAAGACAGTTTGGTTCCATTCGATATCAACACATTTCCAAGAGCTTAAACACATTGACTGATTCATTAGCAAACTATGTGTTAGATAGACATTTGCAAAATTTGTAAAGGAAGCATTTTACATTAACATTTGCATCAAGATTGCATAACTTAACCAAAATAAAACTCCAAAAATCAAAAATATATAACTGTTTATAGTTTTTACAAAATGTTTTGTGTCCAAGACAAAATCGATCACATGACCAAGAAACTAAAAAAATGAATGTATGGAAGCATCCTAGACTAATGATGTTGGTGATAACATGTCACGGCCTGTGCAATCATGTGCAGGAGCCTAATCCATCGACTCGGCACACAAATAGTATGCTGCTGTAAAATCAAAGGTAACTCATTGGTCCTAACATCCTGAATACCGAGAGTGAGGCCCTTGATCTGATCCTGCAGCACTGCCAGGGTCTCCAATATGTTCAGATCCTATAGGATGGTCCTCCCTACAGCCTCTCTTACTGGAGCGCCATATGCCGCCCATAGGCATGCCACTAGTCGCACTGGTCCAATATCTGCACATGCATATAAGTTTGATTAGTCTTGGTAACATTTAAAAACATGAAAACATTACAAAATTGATAAACAAAGATGTGGTCGAATCATTTTACCTAGAGCACTCCACTGCTCGCCAGCTGGTAGCACCAAATCCGAGTCGCCTTGGAAATCCATCTCGACAATATGGATACTCTGCAAAGACCATCTCTTGATGGTTGAACCACTCAAAAAAGGCATCAGAGAAGGAAATCTATGACTAACCGGCATGTCTGGCCATAAGATCAACCCATATCTGCATCTGTGGTTCCCTTGCTACTGGAAATCCCAATGAAATGTTCTAAGGCTACATCAGGGGAATCCTCTCTAAGGCAAAAGCAGTCAATATGGAACCATAGCCAAAATTATTGGTTCTTCCATTCTTTACTTTGGAGAGTTATTTTTTTATGAAAGGAAGTACTGCCTTGCACCAATTGAACACCTTCAGTTCCATGCATTCTAGGGTGTACTGCATGTAAGATCTGTTTGCCAAATGCAAAGCCACGCTGCCAGCCAATCTAGCAAAGGTAAATAAAATGGTCCTCAAGGGCCGATTAGTGACATCCCGGATATTGATCTTGCCAGCTCTGCTAGGTTGAGATCCATCTCTGTAGAATTGACAAATGTAATCTTTCACGGATTCACCCTCGCGAGGGAATCTTGAAAGTGAAAGAGGGGCGCCATGCCTCAACAACCCCATCAAAAAGTAAATGTCCTTGACTATCAATGGAATGGATTTACCTCTAATTTGGAATACCTGGCCAATCGGATCCCAAGCATCGAGAAAATACTACAACAAACTGATTTGTTGCCTCATGCTGGATATACGAAAGAACTTTAGCAAGCCACAATTTCTTAATGCAACAAATGTGCCCGGGTCATGTAAAGCAATCATGTCCTCTTCTTCATGTTCGTGCTCATGCCATGTGACAACCACCTTGATCTAACAAAAATCTGAAATGCATACAAAAGATGCATTAGGATCCAAATTTGAGCAAAACCAGGCAAAATTTTGATGAAAAATCACTGTGTAAAGATGCCCTTCTACGCCCATTGCACCCTGCCTTTGAGCAAGGTGGGATGCAGACTGAATGGCTAGTTGGTAGCTCATTATGAAGCACACCTTTTGATACTGCCAAGGTGTGATGATTGGGGAATGAGATCTCCAAACCCCCAAGGGCCCATAAATGTGGAAAAACATGCTCAGAACCAAAGAAGGATGGAATGAAAATGAAGAGCTTAGGGTTAGCTCTTACCTGGTCTTGACAGCGCAGAGAATAGTCCATTGGATCTCCCGAAATAAACTAGTGTAATTTGAGGGGGAAAACCACTCCAAGAACTCCAAAATCCCAAATTTGAAATAGAATGATGAAAATGAAAGGTAAAACTCCTTTTATGTTTACTATTCACGTACTTCGAGCAAAATGTTAGTTTTAACTCATTTTTTGTACATATGTATGTATTTATAATCAGTTTGATGGAGTCATTGAGCAGGTTGAACGACCAACGAAAGAATATGATGTGCTAAGCAATGAATTAAACATTTTTTGACCACCATCTGAGCATATGTTATCACATGGTTCAAGCTCATTAAAAGATAAACCTACCACTGAGCATATGTTGTCGCATGGTTCAAGCTTGTTAAAAAATAAACCTACCACCAAGCATAGTTCCCCCACAATTCAAGCTTGTTAAAAAATGAACCCGCCTTTGGTAAATAACCTTTGTGATTGCCATGGTATTAGCCTTTTGAACCTTGGTTGTGTTCTTGCCATCACCTCCATCCTTTTGGCCGATCATACGCTTCCGCTTGATTGTTTACCCTTTTGAGGAAAAGCTACGACGAGTGGTCCTGTTAGCCAACCTCTTCACATCACCATGTTTTAAGAAGTTCCAAGCTTACCCGAAACCAGTTGCTACCCTAAACACCACTCGTTCCTCAAAAAACGAGTCTCCCTTAAACTATTTTCAGACTCGTTAAATATGAAAATATTGTCGAGCTATTGGCCTTTCTAGCTCACTAAAGTGATTGGAAGTGCCATCCCTCTTGTATATTTTAATTTTTTTTAGACATGAGGGATTATCTCACAAAAAAGTTCGAGCGTTGTCTTTTCGGCTCACTAAAGTGATCGAAAAGTCATCCCTTTTCTATTATTTTATCCTTTTTTAGACTTAATGGATTATGCTACGAAAAATAATTGTTGGAGTTTCCTTTTCATCCCTTTTCAAAGTCTCTAAACATGAAAGGGGCCGAGTTTTCTTTGTTATTAAACTCGTTAAAACAATAGCGACAAACTTGTCCACCTATACAAGAACAAGTTTCATTGTCGCTAGGCTCACTAAAACATAGCAACAGGTTTGCCCGAAGGGAAAATTATAGAACAAGCATATGTTATCCTCCTCAAGCTTGAAAACAATAAAGAGGTACTGATCAGCAATGACTAGGGAAAAAGGGAAGAAAACTTGAACAATTTTATGGTAGTAGGTCGCTCTTGAACATGACACTTTCACTCCATCACCATGATTGAGTCAGGTTGGGTTATTCTATTCACCGGTCATTTCACCATTGGTCTTCCACACCATCCATCTGTTGGGGTTAATGCTACCAATCCATCTCAGTGTTGCCAATATGTTCAAGAGAAGTCATTCAGTTGAGAAACCACTGTCTAGTTAATGCCTCATCCACTATAATACCTTCACCCTCCATTTTTCATGATCACCATTCCTGAACCTTGTTTCGTCATATTGTTTTCACCTCCAGAAGATCATTTGCTTTGTTTCGTGTCGTAGATGTGGGATACATTAAGGCCCTCCTACAACAGGTCACTTATTGTCGACATCAGATTATTATCTAAGAAGTTGACTTAGAAACACCCCTTTCAGTACTTTGAAGCTTGCATGCCTCAATGGCAAGTTTCTCACTTTCGGTGATAGGTTGACATCAGTGGCCTTCGACGGAAAGATTTTGCATGGTGTTTGACATCAAATCATATATTCACACCACGTGAACTGCACTGTAGTACCTGAGGGTCATCATCATTATCGGTGATTCCTCTCACGTTTGTTAACAGCTCACATTATTGGTTGGTAATCAGGTGATGTCTTTCCATGTTCAACTTTAGAACATTTCTTCACATGGATTGACTTGTATGTCGGGCGAAGATTGAACGAGTTTTGAAGACACCAGATCTAGTTTCATCCATCTGGGCTGTGATATATCCAGGGATATAAATACATCGAATGTACACAAAAGTTGCACAGATGGTCATCCGAGCCAGGGATGATGAATCTACATTTGAAGAATCACCTGTCTGCATATGCAGATGACTATCTTTTCTATGTACATGAAATGAATTTATAAAGTTGAGCATGGGAATGCCCGCCTCAACTAGATCATGAAAATTATATTATGATGATGTATTGTATTGTATCTTATATAGGTCACCTTCCAATTTCAAAAACCTCAGATCCTCATGATAAATCATTTCACTCGACATCAAAGATTTACTACTTCATGCTTTAGGGGGAAACTGTTATAGACATATTTGGGCACTGCAACCCCAATCTTATATGTCAATAAACTAGGGCTCTTTAACCCCTAAAAGTGCTATTTCATACCCTAAAGGGTCATGGTCATCTGATTACATCATTCCCCAAAAATTCCACTTGAAAAACCATCCAGAACTGGCCAAAACAGGACCATACTAATTACTCCACTGTCAGGGTGCGATGCATACTGACTCCTACACTAGCCAGGTGCGATGCATACTGATGAGGCCTTCTGTAGGGTGCGATGAGCGAGGATGGACAAATTTCCGAGACAGTTTCTAAGTGGATGCTCATGGAATCTTCTAGAAACTTCTCCTATGACACTTGCCTCTCTGAATTCACCCAGGGATGAGTAAGAGATCCAAGAAATCTCCAAGTGGAACCAAAAACAACAAGTGGAATGACACTAATCAAAACCCTAGAGATGACTCACACCCTTACACACATCTACAAATGGATCCCTCATCTAAGAGATCTAGAGGGTTGGAATTTTGTAATTTCCAAGGAAGTGTTGATAGCTTGAGGTTGAGAAAGAGCATTGTATTGTTGGTGTGATCTTGCTTTTCATGAGGTGAAGAGGGCTTTAATGCTGGGAGGATGATGCTGGATCAGACAACTGGGTTGTAATTCTCCCTTCTATTTAATAAAGTTCTTTGATTTTTCTTCCATACAACCGCGCAATTGTGAATGTTATTATTTGTGAATGCCATTGTATGTTCATTGTATTTCTGATTCTGCAATTCTTATGATATAATAGATCAAGATTCTTTGATGGTGTTTTGTTGTTGTGTTTCTACAGGTATTCTCTAAGTGGGATAAGTAGGAGAGGAGTTGCAAGCTCTATCAAGCGGGAGAGAGATCAAGTAAGGAGCTAAGCAGAAGATCCAGGTTGGTTCCTTTACCTCTCTCTTATCTATCATACATAGAAGAAATCCCAAATTGCTTTGATTGTTTGTTTCTAGGATAGCTGCCAATCCTAGAGGGCTAATCGATCGAAAAGACACTAGTTTCCCCGGAAACACCCTCTTTACATTTTTTAATTTTTGATTTTGAATATGGAAAACATTTACAACAAGCAAAGGTATGTACATATTTCAGAGCTAAACCAAGTCAATCATAAATTATGACACCTATTGGTATAGGAAAATAACAGAGTGCGCATGGATAAAGAGTCTATATCTGAATGCTTATACTTAATAAAGACTATTTTGGGCCAAAATTGATGCATCTTTGTTCTTTTATTTACTTCTTATAATTTTATATATCTTCGCTCTGTAATATGTTTAATATGAATTAATTCTTATTTACTGCACGGAACTAGTAGATCTGTAATATTTATGCATGATAAGTACAATTAAGTACCTTCACAAAGATCTGAAGGTCATTTAGATAGAGTTACAGTAATTATCTGTCGAAAGGATTAGATCCGCGTGACGACAAATCTAAGCTGCAAGGGTATTAGGAAACCATCACACAGGTCTCTGGATGTAGAAAGCTGATTCTAGCATCCCCCAATACTACTTCGGGTGAGACTGCAACATGCACTACGTGGGTTATTTCCGAAAGGGCTAGCAGTTTAGGGTTTTTTTTGGTTGGCACAGTTAAAGCTGAACTTGGGTCAGGCCCCATCAAGCCAAAAATCCCCCTTAGCTTATAATCCTAGTCTTCCCCTAGAGATAGTCTCTAAGCACACAAACATTATGACATAGCTCTCTCACAAATATTGACAAAGTAGGTCTCGATCTAGCCCCTTTCCTCTTGATAAGGTGAGATTATATAAGTTCATTCTATCTTTCGATAGAATATATCTAGACACCTAAGGGCTTCAGAAGTTAGGAAACTTATACAATAATTGACCCCTAGCCAAACTCATACACAAGTAGGGAAAGTTGATCTCCTTGAGAATGACAAAATCTGGAACCTTTTTCTCAATTGTGAGAATTTTCTCAATTATGAAATTTTTATTATTTCATAATTATGAAATTGTGATGAAATAATTATTAGAAATTACTCAATTATATTATTTCACCCGTGTAACATGAAATAACTCCCTTGTAAGACCCATATAAGTAAAATCAAGGTAAAAATGGGATTCATTTTGGCTAGAAACTAAGGTATTTTGAAATTGTGTCTCTCTCATTATAGTGTAGTGGAAAGCATGGTTATAACAAAAATATAGTTTGTTGCAATGTGAGGTAGGGTTGATGAATAATATGTTAACATTGTTTGAGCTAGAATCTTCCAAGGAGGCTTTCCCCATTCCATGTATGTCGATGATGTGGGTAACCAGACCTGGATGGTTATACTAGTTTGAATCACATAGATATGATCTTCTAGGATTGGTAGTTCTCAATCTATCCTCAATTTTGTCTCTTAAATCATCAGGTGGTTCCTTCATCGTTTGACCAAGAAATTGGAAATTGCTTCCACGTCAAGTCTTTGCAAATTTTTAATGTCACTTTTCATATCTTTCCTATGACTTAACACATCATCAATGGAAACATATACCTTTTTGAAACCCTCAGAGAATGGAACCTTTGGCATGTCTACATCCTTAATAACTTGAAGTGATGACTCAAGCAACTGTGATCGAGATTTCTCTATTTCCCTAATAAAGTCCCTAGAATGATACAAATTACTCTTCCACCTCTTAAGGGAAGTCTTTCTCCTTTTTACCTAGACCTTTGATGTCTTTGGGATCCTTGATGTTAATTTCTTGATTGCGGCCTACTAGTTTACCACCAAAATATACTCTCCTTTACCTCTTTTCTTTAGTAATTTTTTTCGTTTATTTCATCTAGGAGTTTATCAATTACTTCTTGTTAACTTTGTACCATGCTTAACCATTCACAGAAATTAACTTGAAAATTTAGGCACTGATCATTTTCTTATTGAGCTTCCTTCTTAATCAAATCATTATTTATTAAGATGTCACTCAGGCTCTTGATTTGCATCAATAGCTCAGTACTCTAGGTATCCTTTAGATTATTAGAAATTATAAAATGCTACTCCATCTTGCTTATCTATTTCTTCAATTTTTGTTACTATTTTCATTGCTAATCCTTAGATGCCTTTAGCCTCACTTGTTCCTACAATAGGTGCTCTTTTATGCTCAAATATTTCTCTAAGTGAATAATATGTTCACTCTTTTCCTTGAGTATCTCCATCAAATTATCAACATACCAAAAATTAGTTGTAGCAAAAGCACCCATGGTACCTACCAATTCGCTAGCCAATTTTTCATCATTATGTTTATAATCACCATAAACTATGGCTTGCGTTGAGTTCTTCAAATTTGTCAACTTTCCTTTCTCTTTAATTCCCCTTGACAATGGATATTTTATTTGAACTAAAGAAATAGTTTGTAGGGATATTTCCTCCAATTCAATTAGAGACATAGATGAAATAGAAATGGTATTCTAAGGAAGATCACTTGGTATTTTAGGAAGAGGTGTTTTGGACATAATTCTTGAGGGGACAATATTAGAAGTTTTTGGACCTAATGGAGTGTTGATGAGAGGATAACTAAACTTTAATGGCTCTTGTTGTTGGAGCTAGGCTTGTTCTGACTTCTCTATTTGCACTTTTTTGAACTAAATCCATTCTTCTTATGGTATTACTTGCTCAATAATTTTTTTCTTCAAGATTTATTTTGTGAAGGCATCTGCAAATTCCTCAAAAATGACTAGAAGTCCCTTTTTAGTTTCCTTATAATTAGAAGAAACTAGTTGTGAAGCTTCTTGAATCTTTGTTTCCTTAAGATTGTGTTAAGTGACTGGAGTAATAGATGAACTCCAAACCTCGGGCCAGACTTGTTCCACACCTTGGTCTTGCAATATTATTATGAGATATATTATTTTTTCTTTGAAAATTCAAAAAATTAGTCAATGAATCCTTCGGAGTTGTTTTATTCTCTGTTGGACCAATGAATATGTATCTACTATTTTAAATATGTCATTAAAATGAGAGTCCTCGTCTACATATTTTCTAACGTAGAACTGTACACAATTATTGGATAAAATCTTCAAAGCATCATGGGATTTAAAATCAATACAAGATAACGTAAGGAAAGGAATGGTTCTTACTTCCTTACTACTATGAACAAGATTATAAGTATAATAGAGGACAACCAACAAGGGAAAATATGGGTAAGTCTTCTTGAATTCTTTATATAAATCCTTAGCAATGCCTTTCCCTATTTCCTGATAAGCTACTTCCCTACAAACTATCCTATCTATAGTGCATATGGGGGAAAGGAACAAGGAGGAGATTGACACCCATAAACCCAGATGTAGGACAATGTCTCTTCAATGTACCAATCTCAAACCTGCTCAATAATCTGCTTCTTGGGAAAACCTATGAGGCAAGGTATTAAAGAAATTTTTATATAGTGGGACACTTATAAATTCACAAATATGATAATGTTTTTCTCTATAATTATCTTCCCACAAAATTAAATGATAAATAGGGATGGTTTCTTGACCCTTTTCCCCATGTTAAAAGTTGTTGAAGTAGATGTTGTGTGCAAGAACTGTAATAATAATGGAAGAAATAAGTGAGAACACCAACATATTATCTATGGGAAATAAGTGAGATTTGATATAGCCAAAGGTGCAACTATGAATTTAGTGGTAATTTCATGTGAAACCACTCCATTCTACTTCATAGAGTGGCACATTGACAACATGAAAAGACTAGAATTCAAGCATAGCCCTCCTAGGCATGCATTTTAATTACAAGAATAACCATAATCAATTCTTTAATTAATTACTAAATTAGCTTGATCAGGGATTCACCCTAATATGTGACATGGTATCCATATATTTGTGTGAATTTCAATTATGAGAATGTGTCAGGGACCTGGGAGTTTTGAGGACATGATCATTTAAAGGACAGGAACATGTGGTAGCATGTAAACATTGAACAAATGCTCTGTGTGGTACTCTAAATAGAGAAAATGCTAAAAGGAGAATGAGTCAAGGATGATATGTGAATATTGTTGTCAACTAACTTGGAAGGTTTCCTAGAGTTGACGAAGGACTATAGAGCCTTGGTAGGTCCTGGCTAGGTTTGCGAAGTTAGTTTGAATGAGCAGCATCAAGGGATGTGGCAACACTATTTCCATTAGTTGATGAAAAGGTTTGATGCACTTACCAGTTGGCTATGTGGTTCCTTATTTTCTTGAACACAAGAAATTTAGAGATGTAGGTTTAAAGGATTCACATGTGGAGGTAAGGACGCGATGACATCATAACAGAGGTGTGACTATAGATAAAAGGCTTATTAAGGATTTATTAAGGTTTATTATTATTATTATTATTATTATTATTATTCTTATTATTATTAGTATTATGATTATTATTATATATTAAATCAAGCTATTGAAAGCATAAATAAATAGTTCTAAAAAACATTATATGACATGAAGAATGTTGAAAGCATAAGGGTCCCCATTATTTATATTTATAAATATATAAATGGGGGGTTGTTTTCATGCCAAAACATGAACATAAGATCTAAATCATGACCATCATCACATATGCATCGATACACATAAGTGATGCACCATAACTGACATCTAATTAATGTTCTTACATGACACACATAATTGACACACCATAAGAAACAAACATAATCGAAACTGACTAAATTACATAGTGGTTGTAATAAATGAGAAGATATGTAATAATATTCTAACTTTTATTAACCAATCCCCAATGTTGACAATAGGTTGATTCCTCTCTTTATGAAAAATTGCAGGTTAAGCATAAATATTAGAAGTTGGAGGAAATAGAATGCAAAATGTTGAGTTGGATGTGAAAACTCCAACATAATGAATTCAAATTTGAGCACATAATTAAAAAAATGTAAGTAAACACACCATATTGATGACCTTTCATCAAAATTTGGCAATATCCACCGATGTATATTGAATTGGAATTTCATAACCGTAATTTTATGGAATTTGAAAATCCTAGTTGGTGGCTAAGGTTTCTTATCTTGGTGGGTTCCCTATATTTGAGGAGCCTCAGTTGTGCTAGCTAAGTCCAAGTGTAGAAAACACACATAAGTGACATAATTAAGTGATGCCAAATGAGAAATGTACATAAGTGATACACTTAAAAGTGAAATAAATAATAAACATGCCATTAGATACTTATAATAAGTAACATAGTTAAGCATCAATGCACTAAATAAATGCACACAATCCATGATACAAAACTCCAAATTCCCATATTTTTGTGCAATTTATTCTAACTAAACATTTTCATACAAAATGGAATCTTGTTTCTAACATACATAATGGAAGCTCGTGCCCAATAATGATAGAATGAGAATTAGTGCTCTATACACAAAATGGCATATCATGTCAAAAATGACACATCATGGCTAGTGTACATAATGGATCTCTCAATCAACATCTCCATTCTTAGCACTTAGATGAATCTCCAAAATCAATATTTCCATTCTTAGATATGGAGGAACCTAAGGCCTTCTTTCATCATGGAATACCATGCCTCTCTAGGATTTGAAAATGAAAGAACAATAAATTAGTTCATTTTCCCGCAATTATATTAGCTAACAAACTTAATAAATGCAATTAGAATATAAATATTACAAAAATAACCTTAGAAATAAATACAAATAGTTTGGGTATTGTCCTCCTTTATGATTCAATCTTCTCAATAATTTCTCCCTCCAAAATTACAACAATCAATTAAATGAAAATAATATAAATGTGTAAAATCAATTTCACACACGTTCTTGATAGTATTTTGATAAAATAAGTACTCATAGTGAATATATGATGCAATTGAGAAAATTTCCCTTCTCATCTTTATGGTAGAGCACTTGACTGAATAACCTGCTCCAAGGAAATGATGGGGGATTGGGAGGATGTAGCTATAACAATAATAGATGCAACCACTACAAATGTAGTTATAATAGATGCAATACCTGTGAAAATTATGGATGCACTAATAAGAGGTGGAGCACATGGTTGAAAAACCTGCTTCGAGGAAATGATGGGGGTTAGGGAGGATGTAATTGCAGCAAAAGTAGATGTGATCACTATCGGTGTAGCTACAGTAGGTGAAATACTAGTTGTTGCAATAGTGTATGCAATGATAGGACGAGTTTGAATATGGAGTGTTGTAGGGTGAATGGATGTGGGAATGGTGGAAGGGCATAAAGAAAAATGCATTGGGAATTGGAGGTGATACACCCCCACTAGTTGTATAACTGGAAGAAACACTCTCAAGGAGGAAATAGGAGTGACAAGTGTTGGAGGGGTGCCCAATGGTCAAAATTGGTATGTAATATGGACTAAATAGGATGCGTGAAGGATGGAATTGGATGGGTATATAAGGGGCAAGGACTAGGGAAAATGGAACTCATATAAACATTTTTAGGATGTTTGATTAGTACAAAACATAAATTCAACTAAACTAAACTAGTGAAATTCACATTAAAAGTGGACATCATGTAACACATGGTACCTAGGTGGGGGATGATATTCTAATATCAAGTGAAGATGGATGCTCAAAATCTTCTTAGGACAGCTATGGAAACAAAAAAAAAAAAATATTTGTTTCTCCCAAATAACTTATACATTTGCAAAACAACTAATTTTTAAATTTTGTTAAGTTATCATTGAAGTAGACAAGACTAAATTCATTTAAATACCTACATGTGAGTTGCCATAACGTTAAATTATACAACCATGGTTGCATCAAGATTGAGAGAACTAACATATTCTCACTTTGATGGAAAAACATCCTCTCATACCATCTATGCATTCCCAGAAAACAAATTCAAGAAGTAGTAATTTAAAGTTACTTTTACTAGGTATTTGTGAATTGTATGGCCAAATTTATAATTAATAGTTGAGGATCAATCAAAATTCTAACTAACCTGATCCATAAATATCTTATGGAAGGGATCCTCCATCAAGCCATGGAAAGTATACCTATGATGATAAGATAGACTCAAACTAAAAATGCCTACCTCCCTCCATGGATTCAATGGTCTATAATCAATGTGGCCCAAAGGCCATACATCTAGAAGGTATAATATACTCCTTATATGGATATTGTCTAGAGTTCACCGCAAATGAACTATGTTGCACTAGACTACGTGTGAGCATTATTTGTGTTAGCAAGGTGATTCGAAAGATAAGGTGCTTGATGGGGGATGGGGGGATTGGGAATATGTCTTGGAGTAGGTGGCCCTCTTAATAGATTATGCCTAACATTTGCTCGATCTTATTTAGAGCTAATACCAACCCTCTATACCTTACTAATTTAGAAATAGGTACTGTGGACACAATTATGAACTTGGCTCACAATTTCCAAAGGAAATATAAGCACACCTCCATATTATTACAAGGATATTTATCAAAAACCATAAACTTATAACTCATCCAATTGTCTTTCATTGGATTGAAAATGCACCAATCCATGTAAAGATATCTCTTTCTTGGATTATGGGTTTAAATGGTTCTTGGGTCAATAAATAATAACACAATATTCAAATATTTAACTTGCTATTTATTCATAATGGCAAAGTAGAATTATCTCATCCTGATCCATATTAGGTGATCTTTGTCCATTAACCATGGACATAATTAACAGAGGTTGTAATTCCATCACAGGGTGTCGCTAAAAAGATTCGAGATGGTTCCCTTGTGTGCCTAAACTCCTTAATATTTTTAATTTATGTGAATCATCTATAATTTTTGTTTGTGGGTTGGATCCTTCAAGATAATTTTTTTATGTTACTCTGCTATATGGGGTTGGTATGTTTATTTGATTTTGGTTAAACCCCTTAAAATTCGGCATATATGTTTTTTATTAAAAGAAAAAGAAAACATGAAACTTACCTCTACCCAACGAACCTCTCAAGCGTTGAATATTTAGAAAACATGTTTGCACGTTCACAATGAATTGGAAAGCTCTTGTTTAATGGTATAATCATAATTCGTGGGGAAAATGAGACCTCATGGGCCTATTGTTTTTTTAATGGATGGAAAAATGCACATTTGTTATTTTTCAAAGCAAGTGTGCATTAAAATATCGTGTGTGCTTGTATAAAAATAATGCATGCGCATTCCTTTTCCACATCATAAGCCCAATGTTGTGGTTTGGAAAGGATCGAACCTCAAAAAACGACGAAGATTTTCCTGTTTCTAAGAATGTGTGCGTGTTTCTAAAAATTGCTCACACATTTTGTTTCACCAAAATGGGGTAGAATCTCCGTGAATGCCCATATATATGTTTATTTTCTATATTATTGTGCAACAAAATTAACTTCTTTTACTAATGGATTACTTGTATGCACAGGTTTATATATTCCTTCATGTTTTTTTGTAAATATGAAGAGAGTTTTGATGTTAGATGGCACTCCAAAATTACACAATGCGATTAAGAACCAACCATTTTTAAAAGAAATGAATAGAAATAGCAAGAAATAAATGTTAAACTTTTGTAAATGAATCAAATATAATGTGATGGAGTGAAATGAAGTTTTAATCTAAAACACAATTGAATTCTAAAGATTGCACAGACAAGGAAAATCTATTATATGAAATCTAGTCAAAGCACACACATACTTAACTTTGATGAAAGCAATGAAATGACTATTCTTGAAGGAAGTAAAAACAAAGACAATTGTTATAATATACTAAAATCGAGGATAACATATTCTAATGAAATCTTAATCTGATGAAAGCAAAGGCTCTTGTGCTAATTAAAGAATTAAATCTAATCTAATGAAAGCATTTGAACTTAATCTATCAAAGCATGAAATCTTAATCTACGAAAACATTTGAAATTTAGTCTATGAAAGTATGGAATTATTTAATCTAGGAAGGTGAGTAAATCTAATATAAGAAATCTTGTAAATTTAATTTATGAAAATGATACAATTAACTATGAAAGCATTGAACATTGTAAAGCAATTCTCAAAGTGTGTCTATCAAAGCTTAGAGTTCATTAATAAATTAAAACCATGATATCCCTATGAATGTTTGTGCAAGAAACTATGCAATGAAATAATCTATGATATACCTACAAATGCAAATGAAATGAGTGCGCAAAGGATAAGATAACTAAGTAAATAGTTTTGGTATTTTAGATGTAATTCAAATGCTTGATCTGCAAAATAACATAAATGAAATGAGTATAAAATAACATAATACAGTGTGTAGAAAATAGAGCATCTAATCAAAAGACTTGAAATAATTATTGTAGAAAATGAGCATAAAAGAAAATAGTCTTTCTTGTATAAATGAAACATTAAAATACATGCGTACTCATCAAGGGTGTTGGGTCCTTCGTTTGGAAGCTGAGTTGCGATACATTCTAGAGGTTGACCACATTTTGACCAAAGATAACTGTTGGGAAGCCATTGAGGAGACAATCAGAGAAGGAGGAGGGACTTGCCAAAGATTAGGAGTTGTGGAGAACTGACCACAGAAATCAAGATCTAAGCAGTCGCAACCAAATTGGAAGGAATTTTGACAGCTGAGGAGGTAGATACAACCAAGCAACAGAGGCAGCCGAAAATGAAAAAGGTTAAGCATTCAAGGGAGAAGCAACAATTCAAGAGAGTGCAGGGTTTAATAAGGTTGGGGGTGGGAAGAAAAAGGAGAAGGGAAGGCATCAAAATGTTATTGTGGAGCCAAATGAATCTGCATTCTAACATCTTGTCTTTCTCTTGTGTTTGGTTATGTTAGTCTTTGGTTTTGAATGAGGCTTCTAAGCCCTATGTATCATTGTAATGTTGTTAAATCTAATGAATTGAAGATTTGTAGGGTTCTATGAGAGTCTTCATGTGTGATTTGATATGGCCTTTTAAAATTTTCTTATGATTGCACATGAATAATATATTGATCCGGATTTAAACAGGAACGCAATAGATTACAGAGATAACCATAAATACAGAGATGTGATAACCATAAATAAAGAGATGCAGCGGAAATAACACTTCATTTCATTAATGGAAAATACCGAAATATGCTTACAACCAGAATTGGAAATAAACCAGCTAGGACGATGGTAGCTTATCTCTGAGAAGAGATGTGCGGCTACATGTCTCTGAACTGTTCCGAACTTGTGTTACAATGAGGCTCGAAGGCCTATTATTATTGAGAAACAATGGAAAACCCTTCACATTCCAAAACCGACCCTTAGAAGATGAAACGCCAAATTGTGGGCCCCGTTTTGGGTAAATTGGTACATCAATTTCCCGGGGTCGTAACTTTGGCATACGATCTCCGTTTGACGGGTATGATAGCTCGTTAGAAAGATCTATCCGAGAACTACCATTGTTGGAACAGGCAACATTGATCCATTGCATGGACCCATGTTGCCCCCAGATTTGCCAAAAAACGTCGTTTAGGGCCTCAAAACGGCTCCGGAAGTTCAGGACCCAAAAAAACTACTAAAAATAGTAAGTTGTGCTACAATTAAGGAAACTGAAATGCTGAAAGAGACAATTGTGGGGGTCCAAATGGGATAGGTGGGTGGCCACCAACATCCACCTGGATCATATATTTCCTTCATAAGTACTTGAGTTATCATGATTCTCCTTTGATGTTCTAATTCTGGGGTCGTTGGGTATTGATGGTTTCTATGTGGTTTCTTCCGATACCGAATTCCATCCCTACCTAAGTAAGGTCGCAGCACACCTCGAGTGAGACGCCTTATTCTTCTTGAATAAGGTGAAAATTCCAATGCTATGCTAGACTACAACAAAGATTTTGTTGGCCCTTGTGCCTGGACCTTGGGTCTCAACCCATCCTTCATTTTTCCTCCAACAAATTGTTATGTTGTCAAGACTTGAAAATTTAAAAGGGGGTGTGGAATATGGTGTCGAGAATATTTAAGAAGGAGCTACAAGATTGGTGGCATGAATAAGTAGATCAGTTTTCTCCTCAACAAGCTCAACTTTGTTGTCAAAATGTGAAGTGACTGAAGGAAGAAATCATGTATGTGGAACTTGCAAGTGATCAATACAAGATATTCTAGTGCAAGTTCCCGAAAGAGCTATATAATTGGTTGTGAATACCGTAAAGAAAAGAAAATACTAGTGGATAGAGTCTATCCATTCATAATTGGACTCAAGCAGATCTTGTTTAAATACCTTGGCTCGACATAGATTCAATGCGAGCTATTGATTTTTGGGTGCATACGACATTAGACGGGTGCATTATTGAGATTTTTACGGAGGGTCATCAGTCCTTCTCCAAGGTTGAAGTCGTGTTCAAGTCAAAGTTTCATGGAAGACTGCTAAAGAAATTCCACTGTGGGTTAAGGTTCTAATGGTAGACAAGAACTTGTTGGCATTCCAGAACCCACCGATGGTAGCTTAAAAGCCCCATTACTGGGTGAAGGAATTAAGGGGAGGAATGCTACCTAGCGATGAGTTATGAAAATATTGAAGAAATGGAGGTAAATTACTTCCGGAAGGCCAAATATTTGAGGTCACAAAGGAGAGCATGGATAGCTGAAAAATGGAGGGAGAGAGATCTACAAGAGATCAATAAAAGGCAGAAAGAGATACACCAAGTAGTAACGGTGTTAGGAAATCCAGAAGAACGAGAAAGAGAAGTAAGTTCATTGAAGTTGTGGAGTGGTGGGGATAGATATAGAGTGGAGGTTGGCCCATCAGCAGGAGAAGAGACGACTATAGTGAAAAAGGGTTAGACAAGTGACAGGGACTCCACCCCACTAGCTAAGAGGGGATTCCCAGATGGAATGGGATGTATAGGTCCTGAGGAAGGCCTGGATGATTATATGCACTACACCATGAGAAGGTTATTTTCCAATAATGATTTGTCCCCCATGAGTAATGATTCGCTGCCCAATAGCTTAGGTAGTACCTTCCCTAACCATTCCCTAGTACTTTATCACAACCCTGATCAATTTTTGTCTAAATTAATAAAACTCATAAAGGTTCATAGTGTGCACGCTACCTACAAGGTTGGTACCAATAGCAATAAAAATAGTAATAGTAGTACAAGTCTCCAAATTTCATCACAACCTGGTTCTCATGGATTTATACTCCTCCAAAAAAGTTAATCAAGCATGGCAACATCCTCTATTGACATCTTGAGTTCTCTGGAAGGGGGAATGAGGACGTAGAGCAACATTGGTACTTATGTGAAGCCATCTGGAGGGCTTGCCAGACCACAGATGCTACAAAGTTGATTGAATTCCAAACCGCTCTTTAAGAAAGAGAATTGGGATGGTTCATAAAATGGTCTTCATTACAACAAAATCCAACTGTGGATGAAGTCAAATGAGAGATCGATTAGTAATTTAGGCTTCCTCAGACCAACTAGAAGGGGTTTTCTGAGTTATGGGAAATCAAGCAACGATAAGGGAAAACTGCTTGAGAGGTAATGTAGAGGTTTGAAGATGTGATTTGGAAGCTAAGCTACCCAATTGATCCCAATCATCAACAAGATTGGTTCATTAAATCATTATTAACCCTTACTCTCACATCGTTGACTCAACAAAAGATTTATACTCGACAAGATTCCCTAGAGTAGGAAACTCGAATTTAGGCTATGGTTGGATACTTGCATGAATACCGGGGGGGAGAAGCCTCACATGAATCCTCTATATTAGGTCTTTAGTATCAAATTATAGATTTGGCAGAGAAGCTGAGGCGTTTGCAACTGGCATGACTTGTGCAATCGTATGTATGGTGTACCAACTTCCTTGTTGAAGGGAATCATGCCACAGTGTCCAAACTTGTGGGGCTCAAGCACTCCCTCTATACCGATGTGGCCATCCACACCTTTACTCACTACAGGGGTTACACAGATCAGTACACAAGTTTTATATACATGACACACTCAATTTCATGCATTTCTGAACCAACAGAGTACAAAACCAACATAGTACTATGAAACATGCAGAACATATGGACATCTCCCTTGCCTCTGTCTAATTCTACATAAATATTCCTATGTCCCAAACAACACTTTTTTTGAATTCAGTTGTTTGCCAAATCATCATACTGATGAGTGTAGAGTACTAGATTCCCCAGCTGATCAATTGGATTAAACTACCTATCGAATTAATGAGACTCCTAGAGGACTAGGATGAGGAGGAACAAGGGGGGCATAACAAGAGGCAAAGGTATGATCTATTGCTACAATTGTGATTAGGAGGGGCATTTCACAAGAGACTTCTAGCTACCTAGAAGACCTTGGTGCTCTGAGTGTAGGGTTAACACACATGCGAAAAAATATTGTCTATAGGTGATTTCTAGGTGGGAAGAGAGAAACCACCAAAGGGGATATAATTTAATAAACAATGAACCAAGGGTCCTGAAAAAAATCCCATCTCAAACATTAACATACTCACCCAGGGAGGCAAGAATACTTGAGCTACATTGGAGCCCCTGAACAACCCAAAATCATAAAATCATCCTCCCCAAAATTCTCATATCATTTTGAATAGTAGAAGCGGTGCTACAAACAAGTTGTGAGACTTTTAAGAAAATGAATTTATGTGGTGAACCGGAAGGGGAACAACTTGGATTTTCAAAAGCTAGGATCCCTAACCTACCACAACTTGAGGCTTGACCCATAATATAATGGCTCAAGCTATTTCTGCAAATTGTGAATGATGATGAGATGCTTGGACAGTTGTGGGAAAGTATTAAATTTGTTGTCAAGGATGTAGCGGATGGGGAAGGACTCATTTCTAAAACTTATCCAAGACATAATCCAGGAGGGTGCGACGGAACAAGAAGAGAACACAAAGGGAGTTATGGATTGATTCTTAGATTGCAGGCTTCTAGATTAAGGATAAAATGTTACATCTGGGCTTAGATGTGAATATCCTATTGAGGAAAACCAAGGAAGCCCTTGGAAGGCCGAAGTTGGAATTTTCTCCAATTCAACTACGTATGGAAAATCAATATTCTATCATTTTGGTTGGAAGGCTGTAGGATGTAGAAGTTGACATAGTAGGGGTGAAAAGCTATGTTGATGTTGAAGTAATAGACATTATGGGGGAAAAGGGATCATGTCCATCATTGCTTGGAATATACTAGGACTTTGAGAACTACATGATAATTGATCTAAAGAAGGATTTGATGACCTTTGAAGTGGAGGGAGTTAGAGTGATACAACCCGTAGACCCATAGCAAGGACCGAGGTTCTCAGAGTCGTCAGATGACTAGGAAGAAATTGATTTTTTGGATTAGTTGTACCGACTGACAGTGGGAAGAAGAGAATACTATATCAATCCAATGACAGAGTGATCGATCAGTTGGAGGAGCATTCAGAGCTTGGAGTTCCAGTCTAAGGCTTCTTGGGATGACTGAAGTAGGGGAGACACAAGATCAACACCAGGCATTGTGCCACGATCCATCGTATCAGCTAGGTTGGTAATGAGGTACAATAATTCCCTATTTTCAATCACATGAGCTCGGTTAATGAATTTCTTAGTACAATTGATGCAACTGTCTTTGAAGAACACATAGTTCCCTTACTGGATGTCTCCTTATAAGAAACACCATCAAGGTAGTGGGGATTTCACTGCAACCATCTCAGAGAATGGTAGGAGATTAAGACAACGATGAGAGTTAGATTTGGGCATTCAGAGGATTACTCACAAAACTTCATTAAGTACAGGGGGGAGATACGACCCTCAGAAAGACTTGCAAGATTGTAAGGCCAGATGGATCAGGGAAGGGATTTCAGAGGACTTATGGGTGCATAGATTTATACAAACCCTAGGGAAATTTCCAAAGGCATGGTACATAAAGGAGGAGATAAGGAGATAAACCGATGATTGGGATTGTATGAATGCTTAATTTATTATAGATTTTTCCTTTAGCAATAGTGATGAATGAATCACAACTACTTTGCAAGTTTTTAAAAGTATTATGCTCACAGTAGGACAGTTGGGAGAGGGATGTATAGACCAAGACACCTTTGATCATCTATATGAATCTAGATTCCATGAAGTCATATCTTGTGGAAAGATCGAATGGAAGTCGAATGAGGATGGTTTGGAGGAATTAAGACATTTTACATTCAAGGAAACTGAGGGGGAACGGAGTGCTGAAGATGGGTCTCTAACCAATGTTTCATAGCTACTACATTTAAAGTCACAAAAACATAACATCGTCATTGATGAGAAGTTAAATCTAACCTCAATTGAATAATATTGGGATGAGAAAAATACAAAGGAAATCTTCAATCTCCTAAGAGAGTATGAAGATTTGTTCCCTTCGTCTGTTGCAGAGATTAAGGGGATTAGGGGAGAGTTAGGGGAGATGAATATTGTGTTTAAACCTGATGCAAAGCTAGTGAAACAACGATCATATAAGCTAAATATAAGATTCAAAGAAAAAGTGCAGAAGGAGATAGATAAAAATGTTGGTGGTGGGGCTTATATTCCTAGTCGACAATGTTGAGTGGGTCAGTCCAATTGTTATAACAAGAAGGACACTGAAGAAATTCGAGTCTGTGTATATTTTCAGATTTTGAACAATACCTATGTTCATGACTCCTTCCCTACTCTATTTAGCGACGAAGTTCTAGATAATGTAGTGGGAAACAAAGCTTACTATTTTAAAAATGGATTCTGTGTTTACCAACAAGTCTGGATTGCGGAGGAAGACAAGAAGAAAAACACATTCACCACTGAATGGGGATCCTATGCATACCATGTTATTCCTTTTGGACTCAATAATGCATCAACTGTATTCTCAAGAATTGTAATTGTTGCTTTCATGGATTATATTCACAAGTTTCTAGAAGTTTACATGGATTACTAGACCATTTATAGTTTTCTAAAGGAGCATTCCTATTTTCTTTGAGTGATGTTTAATCATTATAGACAGCTACAAATTTCCCTAAACCTGAAAAAGTGCATATTCGTTATCCATTTCAGGACACTTCTGGGCCATATAGCCTATAAAGAGGGAGTATCTGTTGTTCCCACTAAGGTCGTAGTGATTCTAAATATGTCCCTGCCAAAAACCATTAAACAACTGAGATCCACCCTTAGCCACACATGATATTATAGGAGGTTCATTCGCAAGTATGCTTCAATCAATGCACCACTGGAGAAGATATTGAAGAAAGCCAAAAGGTTTTTATGGTCAAATGAATATGAATCTACTTTTAATGTGTTCAAGGAAAAACTGGCAAATGCACCAATCCTAGTTTATCCAGATTGGAACAAGTGATTCCATGCACACATCGATGCTTCAGATATCTCCTTGGAGGTTGTCCTGTGTAAGCCCAGAAATGTAAATCTTGATCTATTTACTTTACTAGTAGAAAATTATCCATGACATAAAAGACTTATACCATGACTAAGCATGAAGCACTTGTAATGGTATATTTGCTACAAACATTTTGGCACTATCTCCTGGGGGTTCATTCAAATTATTCACTAATCATTATGCCCTAAAATACTTGGTGAATAAGTGCATACTCGAACGAAGGATTTGTAGATGGCTTCTATTGTACCAAGAGTTCACATTTGAAGAAATTGTCAAGTCAGGCAGACTGAACTAGGGCCTCAATCACCTTTCTTGGTTAGAGTTAGGTGAAATGGGAGGGTCAGTAGACGATCAGCTCCCAAATGTCAACCTATTTCAATTCGAAGCCATACCAGACTATTTGGAGGAAATTGCAATATTTATAGTAACAGGAAAATGCATGGAGAGGTACACGATGACACAACGAAGGAACATGGTGGTTCGCATTGCATATTACCAGTTGATTGCATGACAACTATACAAGTTGGGCCTTGATCAGATATTGTGAAGATGTGTTCTAGATCATGAGAGACAAGATGTGTTATGGGAGTATCATTCAGGAGTTGTGGGTGGGAATTTTGGGGGGAGGGAAACCACAAGGAAAGTGTCATAGGTGGGACTCTGGTGGCCCAAAATTTTCCAAGATGCAAAGGAATACGCCAAGAGGTGTGATGTTCTCAAAGGGTTGGAAAGCCATCGCACCAGGATGAACTAACTTTGCAACTAGTACAGGAAATTAAATAGTTTGAGAAATGGGAAATCAACTTTGTAGGACCTATTAATCCATCGACATGCCACTCCCATGCTAGATATATTATTACCATGACAGAGTACCTTACTAGATGGGATGAATTTACATTAGTCAGATATTGCACTACAAATATTGCTGCCAGATTCATTTTTTAGAATATCATAACTAGATTTGGGTGTCCCCGAAGCCTCACCAATGACTAGGGGACCCATTTTGTTAATGAAATGGTCTCTTCATTACTACAAAACTTTATGATACAGCACCATAATATCAGTCTATATCACCCACAAGCAAATGGTATTATTGAAGCTTTTAACAAAAGCTTAGAGCGTCGACTCACCAAGATATTCTCAGGCAACAGAGATGATTGGGATGAGCGGGTACTAGCTACACTATGGGCTTATCATACAACTGTCAAGCACTTACACAAGTATATGCCCTTCCAGTTAGTATATGGACGAGAAGCCATAGTAACTGCCAAGTTTACCATCTCCAAAATTTTCATTGCTCAAGCCACTCGTATGACGAAGGATGAATCAATTTCAAAGTAGTTGGAAGAGCTGTGGGAGCTAGACAAGGCTAGGTTTCTGGCATATTTTCGCCATACTATAGAAAATAAGAGGTAGAAGGAATGGCATGACAGGCATATTAGGCCGAAATCCTTTATAGTTGGAAGACATGTTTTTCTATACGACAGTAAGTTCTTAAAGTTTCATGGGAAGATGCAAATGCATTGGTTAGGACCCTTCATTATTGTAGAAGTGAGAGAATCAGGAGCATTCAAGTTCACACAATTGGATGGTGTTTTACTACCAGGATGGGTGAATGGTGCATGCCTGAAACCATTCCATGGCTCAACTAGTTCTACATCAAAATAATTTGGTCTTCAGAAGGAGATCATAGGTAGGTCTAGGAAGAGATAGTCAGTTCTTTTAGCTAATCAGTTGTGTCAATTAATATGGTTAGTTACTCATTCCAGTGAAAATATTTTATGAATAACTTTCCCCCAATTCTTTTAGTTACGGAAGTAGCTTCAACCCTCCATAGATGACTATTGTCACGCCCCTACACTGGCAGTAATCTTCCAACCACACTATAGTGAGGTGTGACACTACCAACCGTTTTCATTTCACCAATACTTATGATTGTAGACTACGCCTAACATTCCATACTTAGTTTATTTTTCGTTACCAAGTATTATCTTTGTCCTTAATACAGTGAAAGCCCATAACATTCACATAAACAACATTATACAATAGAAATGCACAATAGTATAAAGGGAGTGGCAACTCCCTGCAATATGAGTCTGTTTGAATTAATATATATAATCTTCTTTCATAAGTACAAGTTAAATCTTGGGAAACCCCAAATTTACACTTAGCCAAATTTTCACTACTTTGGCAAACTCGGTTGCCTAGATCATCGGCGCCTCCGCACGATTTCCACATGACTCACCAACCCTTCGTTCACCGCGTCGCATGATCGTGTTGTTTGCCCAACTTGGGCACGCCTCGTCGTAACCAAGTCGCCACACATAGGTGCCTCTGCACGAGTCACACCTCCATTCACAACTCCAATACTTCACCTGAGTCACCACACAACTTCACCTGGGTCGCCACACGACTTCGCCTGATTCGCCCGAATGACCTCACCCAGGTCGCCACACAACTTCACTCGGCTCGCCCGAACGACTTCACCCGGGTCGACCGAAGACCTCACCCGGCTCGCCCTAACGACCTTACCTAGTTTGCCCAAATGACCTCGCCCGAGTTTCCTGCCCAATGACCTCACCCGAGTTCTGCTTGAACAAACTCGCCCGAGTTCTCACCCGACACCCTCACTCGAGTTCTACCCAATGACCTTACTCAAATTTCTCACCCGACGACCTCACCAAAATTTCTCACTCGATGACCTCACCCGAGTTTCTCACCCGACGACCTCGCCCGAGTTTCTCACCCGATGACCTCGCCCGAGTTTCTCACCCGATGACCTCACACGAGTTTTTCTGAACGACTTGCCCAAAGTGCGGGCACATCTCCTGTGCCCTGCACACTTTTACACATGAATCCAACTTCACACTCCAACCACTCGTAGAATAACTGCGTGGTGGAATAATGGCTTGTCTCCACAAACCATTCACCTATGTATATGAGCAGGTGGCGGGTTGTGTCACCCGGCTGACCCACACCAAATGCCCAGCCGACTCGTTCATGTGGTGATGTCTCGCCCAAGAGGAGGGTCGGCCCGCCCAACTCATGGGACCACCCCCTCAACGCTTGCCCAATGCCTATATGAACTCATCCAAGGCTCATTCAACCTCATTTTGCACATGCTCCTCCCACGCACTTTGCACAGTGAGGGTGACCCGGACCGTAGGTCCTTACATCCTCCCCCACCTGAAGTCATTGTTGTCCTCAACAATATCTCACCCTGACAACCATTTGTCACCAAGATATCCATACCAAGGCATCCACCCCATCGCTATGTCATACACTGGAGAATCATCTCAATCCATGATCATCAACCACCCTGTCACAATCTCCACATGCTGCTCCCCATCGTGGAAGGCTGACCCCTCCATCTCAAGCTACATGCCTCTTGCAACATATCATGTCGACCTCATCATGTATCGTCATCGTGTGAACTGCTATACTCCAACGTAATGCTAACACATCTTTGTACATTAACGTCCCCCATGCCTCGAACTAGTTGGGTGATCAGTCCAATTGTCATGCTCAAACCATGAGAATGCACATCCTCATGCCACCATTAGTTGTTTCTCAGAACATCTTGTCACATCCTCAACTCGATCAAGAATCCATCTCCATATAAGTGTAAGCCATGCTTAGGTCCATGAAGTAGCCTCCATCTCATCTGCAACATGTTGTCCATGATGTTTGGTGTCAATGTGATGTATGAAATCAGCCGCATCTATCCCAACATCATCATCCATCTGCAAAACATCCATCTCCTCAAAGTGAAGAGATCATCTCATCAACCTCAACTCTCGATGTGCAAAATCCAGGTCTATGAAGCAACCTCCATCATATCTGCAATGTGCCATCCCTCAAGTCTGCCATAGAAACAATTATAAACCTGTCTCATCCCATGTGCTGCCCATGATCATAGATCAATCAGCTCCCATGTGTCAAAAGTGGTCAAGTCTCGAATAAACCCATGCCTAAGTCTTGTCACCAAGGCATCATCAGTGTTGTAACTCCATCACTCCAAAGTGTCTCATATCAATCCTCCACATCAAGTCACTCTTTCAAGCTACACCCATACATGTACTTGAAAGTATGCATCCCATCCTACATCAAAGTCTCTAACCTCGGCTCCTCAATGCATCAGATCCTCCAAGTCCACCATATATGAATTCCTCAAAAGTCACAACCTCATGTCATCATGAGCTCCATGAGTCATCTCCAACCAATTTCTCAGCAAGCATACAAGTCTCGGCCCAAAGGTCTCTACAAGATGCTTCAACCCTCCATGTAGTAGGAATGCTCCATAGTCTACTCACAACTCCATCCAAGTCCATGGCCTTGTTGTACAACAGTGCATAACCTCTCCATCGGCTCATAAATAATAAGTCTCTATGTCACATCAGCAATCCACCTGCACAACATCCCTACCTTGGCACTCCTCATTGGATGCCCATAAGTGACACCTCTACAAGTGCTCCGTCACAATGTCCCTGCATAAGACTACCATGCTCCATGTCTCCAACCTGATGTCCATGACTAAGTTTCCCATGTAGTCCAACTAAGTAGACCCATCACAACAATCGGTCATCCTCATCCAAGTCTACAATCTTCATCCTATTGAACTTGGTCACCCAACCATATCATCATCACATGAGTCTCTCCATCATAACTCCCCCACTAAAGGTTCCACCAAGACTATCTCTTGGTCTCGGCCATGAGAAGTCCACCCAAGTATCATCATACCTCAAGTGTGTGCCCTCCTCAATCTGTCCATGAGTCATTCTAGGCACTTAGCCAATTCTCCATGTGGCTAAATCATGACCCAATCCTCCACAATGATCATCACATTCCTCCCTTGTCGCGGGCCTTTATACCTTCTACCATAAGGTCACAAACAACTCCAACAAGTCCTACAATAGTCAACAATCCTTGCTTCTCCATACAAGGTCTCATCATAGACAACCATGGTAAGATTCTCCCTTGCATCGGCAAACTGGCTTTGCTCTTCCCTGCATATGGTCCATCTACTAAATGCTCAAGTGAAACACAAGTACCAATTCTTACATCATCATCATGAGGTTCCTCCATGAGAGTATCCTCATCCATCCATGTCTACAAAATGCATGATCCTGGTCCAACTTGATCAATTTCAAGTTCATCATCCATCGTTGTCACATCTGCAACATCCTCAATCATCACGGCTTCCCCTTCCTTGTTAGCACAATCTGCAACTTCATCTTGCTCCATTGTCCAACCAAGTTGAAGAAGTTCATCTTCAACATTTTTTTCCAAGACTTCAAGTTCCTTTCGAATTCGGGGGTTCTCTTCTTTCATCCGCTTCAACCTGTATAAGGTAAGCAAGAGCTTGCCTTCACATTCTTCCAAACCTGCCATGCCTTGTCGTTCAGCTTGGCCCAAGCACTAAGCTTCACCCTTGCTAAACCTATTTTACCATTCACCTAAATCACCATGATATACCACCTGTTACCTGCAAAACTTGAACTCCCTTTCAAGTCTTCGGTCTTCATAGAATCAGGTCCTTGATTCAGTTCACCAGCTCTGATACCAATTGTCATGCCCCTACACTAGCGGTAATCTTCCAACCGCACTATAGCGAGGTGCGGCACTACAAACCGTTTTCTTTTCACCAATATTTAAGATTGTAGAATATGCCTAACATTCCATACTTAGTTTATTTTTCATTACCAAGTATTATCTTTGTCCTTTATACAATGAAAGCCCATAACATTCACATAAACAACATTATACAATAGAAATGCACAACAGTATAAAGGGAGGGGAAACTCCCTGCAATATGAGTTTGCCCGAATCAATATATATAATCTTATTATATAAGTGCAATTTAAATCTTGGGAAACCCCAAATTTACACAGCCAAATTTTCACAACTTCGGAAAACTCAGTTTCCCAGCTCGTCAGCGCTTCCACGTGGTTGCCGCATGACTCACCAACCCTTCGTTCACCTCGTCACACGATCGTGTTGTTTGCCCAACTTGGGCGCGGCTCGTCATAACCAATTCGCCACACACAGGTGCCTTCGCACGAGTCACACCTCCATTCACAACTCCAACACTTCACCCGAGTCGCCACACGACTTCACTCGGGTCGCCACACGACTTCTCCCGGTTCGCCCGAACAACCTCACCTGGGTCGCCACACGACTTCACTTAGCTCGCCCAAACGACTTCACCCGGCTCGCCCGACGACCTCACCCGACTCGCCCAAATGACCTCACTCGGTTCGCCCGAACGACCTCGCCTGAGTTTTCTGCATGATGACCTCGCCCGAGTTCTACCTGAACAACCTCACCTGAGTTCTCACCCGATGCCCTCACCTGAGTTCTGCCCGACGACCTCGCTCGAATTTCTCACCCGAAAACCTCACCCGAATTTCTCACCCAATGACCTTGCCCGAGTTTCTCACCTGACGACCTCGCCCAAGTTTCTCACCTGATGACCTCGCCCGAGTTTCTCACCCGATGACCACACCCGAGTTTCTCACCGAATGACCTCACACGAGTTTTTCTGAACGATTTGCCCGAAGTGCGGGCACATCTCCTGTGCCCTTCACACTTTTACATCCGCATCCAACTTCGCACTCCAACCACTCGTAGAAGAACTGCGTGGTGGAATAATGGCTTGTCTCCACAAACTGTTCACCTATGTATATGAGCGGGTGGTGGGTTGTGTCACCTAATCGACCCACACCAAACACCCAGCCAACTCGTTCATGTGGTGATGTCTCACCCAAGAGGAGGGTTGGCCCACCCAACTCGTGGGACTAACCCCTCAACGCTCACCCAATGCCTATATGAACTCATCCAAGGCTCGTTCAACCTCATTCCGCACATGCTCCTCGCACGCACTTCACACGATGAAGGTGACCTGGACTGTAGGTCCTTACAACTATGGTCGGGGATTCGCACATCTCAGTCATTGTATTTGTAAAAATTAGTAATAATTCCTTGTGTCCATTCAAATATGGGCTAAATATATTCTATAATATCCTCACACGATCTGTCCATCAACTTTTAGGTGCCTACCATCGTAACCCCCATCATTACCCATCATTTCCACCTTCCTTTTCCATTCTTTTGTGCCATATGGTTTAGGTCTGACTAGTCGTCATTATTGCTACCACGATTAGGATCATGTATGGAAAGTTATTGTATTAATTAGTTAAGAGGTCAAATAAAAATCATCGTGTCAATATTTTCTATTTAATTTGCATGGCAGAGAAACTTCCCGGTGTCAAAAGTTGAGGTGGTCAAATTGCCAAGTCTAGAGTTTGTATATAATTTTACCTGTTCCCAGCCCAAGTTCAAGCCTCCAATTTTCCTTGGGTATCATTATCACACTACAACCATGACAAATACTGTAATATTTTTTCCTAAAATTGAACCACACTCAAGGATTAAAAAGATTGTGAATCTCTATGGTAAGTACAATGAGGTTGTGCTTGTAGACAATGATCTCTCTGATTCGTTCCATTTTCTAGCACTCAAACAAGAAGTCTACATAGAAGCTATCACCAAACTGGAAGGAAACCATTTGACAAGAGTTAGAGAATACTTTGAGGAATACAGAGGTACATTTTTGAATTTACGAGATCTTCTAATATTCAACATTATAGAAGTCGTGATGCAATGCAGGAATTTTCTTATTAGCAGGATGCATGGAGGGTCTATGTGGCTCGAAAAGGAATACTCAATCCATGCCATTGAAATTCACAGACTTATAGGGCTTTCTACTACTAAAGTTGTGTTATCAACCGCATTCCAGAATGCGTCTAAGCAAGGGAAGAAGACAAGTGATGATAATTATTACAAAAATTATGGTACACAGTGGGGAGGCAAAGGTGTTGTGATAGAACCAATTAATAAGCCTAATGTTAAATTCACTTGTTACATGATTACTGGCAAGCTCATGTGACACTTCTTAAGAGGTGAATGCACATTGGATACAATCTTAGTTGCAGAAGCTTATGTGCAAGGCACATAGTTGAATTGGAGTAGTTTATGTTAAATGAACTTTTCAATGCCTTTGAAGATATTTATAAAAGGGCCACTCATTTTATATATGGATATCTTGTTTTCACCTTAGCTATGTGGAAATGGTTCCCACTAGAGGGGAGAGAGATGGTGATGGTTACTGATGACCAACCACTCGCACTCATGTATCTACCATGGAGGACATTTGGTGACTCCAACAGCAAGGAAATCAATGAGGCCTCTTTTTCCAACTAGTATAAGAAAATGTTGTACATGACCAAGGCCAGACCAATAATCTCGCTATCGTTACTCAATGAATATTCGTAGGATATCTGGTTTGGCATAAGTCATGGCAGCACCTAGGTGTAGCCTAAGTGTGTCCATTCCGACACATTTCAAATGCAGGCCCAAAAGATTTTATTATCTGAAGAAGCCTTCCATATCGAAGTCTTTTCTTGTCCAGGGATAGCTGGAGAAGTTTAAGAGGGGAGGCATATATACTTGTTTGGAGGAATGGTTCCCCAATCAGTACTTAGAGAAACCCCTTTAGCCTCAAAGAAGCCTCTCGCTAAGGAAACACTAACCCTAGTCATCAAGGAGATGGAGACATGCATGTAGTCCCTCCATGAAACTTTGGAGAACATCGAGGATTAAGAGGTCCTTTTCATACCTTTTCTGAATTTTTCAACTCAAGTCTAGATGTTTCTTTGTCTTGTAATCCCGTTGTTGCTTCGATTCCTTTAGTGGGCCCTCACTCTAATTCTGAACCCACAATCCCAAATATACAACCCCTTACCACCAAACCACCATCAGGCCCCAAGAAAAATATTAAAACCACCTCTACTCAGGTTGTTGACCTTACTAAAGAAGAACCCTAATCGCACACCACCACAACCCATTATCGAGGAAAATCTCCCTTTCTGTTGGGTGTGGAGC
>APFE030353374.1:101195-178367 GCA_000404065.3 Pinus taeda
CTATTGATCAAACACTAGATTTCATCATGAAGGAATAACCATATCAAAGGATTGTATTAATTGAACAATGTGTGAACTTCAATAGTATTCATGATAATATCAAGCACAAGCATAACCAATCTTTAGCATTCAAAACTTAACACCCCTTTGAATGGAGAAGGCACTCCTATTTATACAAAACATAAGATAACTAATTAATAAATGTAGATCCACAAATATCACTTTGATCCACATATCTCTCTTAGATCCACAAATATCTCATGTGCTTACAACCATGTATTAACATCTAGCAAGTAACATCTCTTCATATCCTCTCACGAATCTCTAAAATAATTTATAGGAGACACGTATCACAACTTCCATGACTCTTCTTCATAAAATGTGCTTGATCAATGATCTCAAATCTTCCTCAAAGCTTCAACTATTTGAAGAGAATATTCGAATTTGAGACTTAGAGACTGAATATGATTTTACTAGAATCTTCAAATATGCCTATAAACATCACAAAAATAATCCAACTTTTAGATATAAATGTTATTTTTCTAATATTTAACCATAAACTCACTCATAATACTAAAATAAATTCTTTGGAAAATAATAAGTATAAACCCATAGATGTTCATGAAAATGGTCTTAGTGTAAGGTGATGGAGCTATGGAATATGGTAAATATTGAAGGAAAGTGAAAAGAAAAGAGAGTGAAAAATGATGACATTTTGGAGACCTAACAGTCACAAACCAACCATGATGCAATCCAACTCAAAGCTTTTTCTAAAGTAGTTGACTAGTGTGGATTGCATTTCAAACATGAAGGTTGTGAGCAAGCAAGGCTAATGCATTGTAAAGAAAATATAATGTGAAATGTGAAACTCAAATTTTCAACATATTTAGAACATATCCCCAATAGAAAATTATATTTGATTTTTTTTTAACGTTGTACTAGGTGATGTTAAAAAATTCATGCATTAGTATTGTGAAACTATACCTAGTTTGAGAGACTTATATTCCCTTGGGAGTAAAGGCATGAGTGACATCAATGGAAATATGTCTTCTTCATTTAAGTGAACAACATCTATTATTCACTCAACAAATAATGCACAATAAAGAGCCTATGGTTTCATTGAATCATGATCAAATTTTTAATATTGTTACAGAAGACATGTACCTTCATTGATAAGGTTGTTGTGGATTAAGAATGTTTTTATCTTTTCCTATTCAAATTACCATTAAAATTTTAATAATTGAACAAACATGTATTAATATAAAATTATGTATATAAATTATTATATAAAACCACTTTTGAGATTGACTTGGCTGATTAATAATTCTACACTAAGTTTTTGTTTAAAAATATTGTAATTTATAATAATTTTAATGAAACGTTTTTCTTCCATGATGACTTATGGCCTACAACTCTACATTATATGTTTTATTTATTCCATTGCTTAAAAGAGTAATCATTTCATAATAAAAAAACAAATGACATTGAAATCCTTGAAATAAAAAACGCTGGTTTCAATACATTCTTTTGTTTTACTAAAATCCATTTACTTTTTTAAGATGTATATATGAACTTATGCTTTAATATTTAATTAAATTCCACCCAAGAAAGCCTATTATATAATTATTTTTATTATTATTTAATTTTAAGGTTATAGTTAAGTTAGACATTAAATTGGTGTATAAGACTTTTTTGTTTATAGGACAAGGGACTCATTTTCATGCATTGATTTCACTGCTAAGTCTACATATACTCTTGCAATATAGCACAAGCTAATAGGAATAAAATTACAAAATAATCTAAGGATTAAATATTTTGGAGATTATTATTGAAAACAACAATTTATTTAATACTATAGTAATTTACTAGACTTAGTACAAAATCACTTGTTAACATGTTTGAAGGAGATAATTGAATTCAATATTTCACTGATGTATCTTAATACAAAATCATTTCTTCACATGTTTGAATAATTTTCATATGATAAAAATTGAGTTTACATTATAAATATAAGTAAATCATCTCTCTTCTCCACCAGTGTGTCTAATGTATGCCGACGGGAGGTTGGGGGGTGAACTCACCATCCCATCAGCTCAAAAAACATTTAAGAGGGGGCTGGTGTGGCCATGCCTCCCCATGCATCAAGCATGTGAGTGCTTATTTCGGAATTTACAGACATGGCAAGTTACCATCCCTGCTCTGCCTTTGTTTGCAGTGTATTCCCATGGAATTTTTTTAATATTATCTACAAGTTTTCCCCTTGCCATAGGTGGGATTTCTCCTGAGGTCCATTAGCGAGGAGGGGAAAGTGCATGGATAATTTGCTAGAATCTTGGGATTCTGCAATTTATTATTCCTTGAGACATGGTTGTTGGCTCTTCATAATGAATCTAAGGTGGCTAAAATCTATTTAGGCCCTGGTAAAATGAATAGTGATAGGTAGAGATGGTGTATGCAGAGTGAATGGAAGGACACTATAATTGTCATTGATGGATGCATTAATGAGGTTTCTCATGGGTTTCGAGGTTCGGAGTCTAAGTCGGAGTGTACAATTGTAGCATTTGAGACTAGTTTTACAGATTTCCAACACCTATGGTTTTCGGCTACAGGGGTGACTTCTTATGTAGTACTTCCTATTTTTTCAATTTCAGTTGGATTTCTTATGGATATGCATTTGGTAATTTCAATTTATCGTCTTATACTATGGTTGCTAGAAATTAACTTTCTGTTTTGAGGTGAGGTGGCATTTGTAGGCACATCTAGTTTATTTCATACATTGCCTCTGTTACTCTTGTCTCTCTTTTTGACCTTCGTTATTGGCCTAGCCTAACCAAACACCTTGGAAACTCATTTTTTAGTTCTCTTCTCAATATCCCTTACTGTTGTTGTTCTTTCTTCTGCTTTGGTATTGTGACTCTTGCATTATGCATTCAACTTTGTTTTCTTCTTAACACCATGCCCTAGAAACACATGCATAGTCTCCGAGGGGGAGGAGGATGTGGGCCTTAAGGTAGATCTTTATCCCAAACTCAAGATCAAGAGGATGTGGCCATTTACCACTGAACCACCCCCCCATTATTCGAGATGATATTTTCCACCTTGATAATCTCATAGCTGATGATCAACAACCCTTTTCTGATTCTGATATCCTTGAAGGAGTATCTGGTTGGGTTCTTGACCTTTATCATACTAGGGGAAGATGGAAACAATACCTTAACTCCATTACCCTTCATTAGTAATTGAAAACCCTCTTGAGCCGAGTTTTGAAGGAGAAACAAGAGGAGCAATATGACATTTTCTTTGCACTTAATGACATCAAGCATGCCCAAATATACAAACGCTCATTCTTGGGGAGTTTGGATGCCATTATAACCCATTTGGAGAGCCATATCCAACACGATGACAAGTTTCAACCCCTTCTAACTCCAGTGTGATGGATCCTACTCTAGTGACTTCCTCAGATTCTTAATTCTATGTCATGTTCTATAGTTGTATTTATGTCAATATATATAGTTTCTTGTGCGTCGTATTGAGATCGCCTACAGTATGCTTAGTTTAAACTTGGACATCTCGCAATTGTATGTTCATGTATTGGTATTTTGAGGTAATACCAATATAAATTCACCAAAAAAAAAATCAATGTCTCAATCATTAAAGAACAATTTATGAAACACTAATTTTTTTTTCAAGATTTTTAGTTCCTTGTAGAATTATACTTTAGCTAAATCACGACCCAAGAGAATCTAAACGATCAAAATAACTTGGGGATTTCATTCAACATGGACCACACAAACCTATAATATGGCTAGCTTTTTGTACACACAAAATTTATAACAAATTTTCACATAAAGAGTGGCTTAACACGATACCCTACCAACCACTATTCTACCTCTCATAGATAATTTAGCAAACACTATTAAAAAATAAGAAATAATAACTTTAAAAAATTAAATATATCCAACATCTATCTATCTATCTATCTATAATATATATATATATATATATATATATATATATATATAATAATATATATAATAACACCCTTTATCATAGTCCTTTTCACACTATATAAACACTAACACTTAAAGTCCTCGAATCATGTTATGTGGATTGAAGTCTTTGTCAAACTTATGTCCTGTCTATCAAATTTGAGTCTTATGTGACAAACTACGTAGCAGTCAAATCCTACCCATGTCTACCTAAGTTTAGTTTGTTGGAATTGTATCAATTACCCTTAGAAGAGGGGACCTAGATTAAGACCTGTTGCAGAAGTAGAGACATAATTTGTCTCATGGAAACTCATGAACATGATGGTTGCAAAAATCCTGTGTTTGATGGTTATTTGAAGTTAGTAGTTTAGAACAAGGTAGAAGAAAGTGGCAAAGGGTATGGGGGAATAATAGTTTTAGTGAAAGAAAAATAAGGTTGTCGCATTCAGATAATGAAAGAAAATGAAAATAAACAATATTTATGGTTCAAAATATCAAATAATGAGAATCACATAAGAATTGCAACATGTTATTTTGGTCCTCAAATCTCAAAAACTTACAAAAATAAGGGGCTAAACAGTAAGGATCCATATGCATCATATTTCTGTGTACTCTCAATAAGGACAAGTTATTTTAGTGGGAGATTTCAATGCTAGAACAAAAAATCATCAAGCTAGTATTCTTTGTTGCAAGGAGGATCACAATCCTATTTGGCTCACGAAAGAGGAGAATCCCCAATGGGTGAGGTGTTCAGAAGATGACAAAGTTAGCAATCATTTTGGAGAGGAATTTCTTACATTGTGTGGTTCTTTCAACTTAATTATTTCCAATGGTATAGATAGATGGAAAAGGTATGGGAACTTCACTTGTAACACATAAAATGGGGCAAGTGTCATTGACTATGTGATTTCTTCATAAAGATTGATATAAAATATAAATGAAGTTAAGATTGGAGAGAATATTTGGGACTTAAAATTAGATCATAACCCAATCTATCTAAAGCTATCATGGTTAGAAGAAAGGCAACATAGGAGGAAAACCCAATTCTCTTGACAATCACTATAAAGAGGTAGAATTCTTCTACCACAAGAAAATTGTACCATCTTCAAGGAAATGTTAGAGAGATAAATTCAGAAGGAGAAAATTGGTTTCAAAAGCTTCAACATCCATGAGTTAACAAATATAAATCAAAGTGCACCTGAGAAGTGAAAAAGACAAAAAAATAGGAAATGAAAATAAAATTGTTTTCCTATAAATTCTTGGTTTGATGAGGAATGCAAAATGGCAAGGAGAAGATGATTGTAAAGTTATATAAGCAGATACTAAAAAGGAAAAAAGATGAGTTCATGCAAACAAGGTGAGAAGAGTTAATATATCTAAGCAAGAATAACCCAAATCTTTTCTGGAAAGAACTTCAACCAAGGAAGAAGAAAATCGAAAATAATATTACAGTCAATCAATGGTTTGAATATGCAAGACAACTCTATGAGAAAGAATAAGAGGTGGAGCCTCCCCCTAGGATCAATACAACTACAAAGCTCTTCATGTTATAGGACGTGGGGATTGGAATTAAGAAGTTGAAAACAAGAAAGAAAAAGGACATGGTTGAACTTCAAGAAGAGTATCTAAAATGGGGAATGAACACTCTTGCACTGCACATCATGAAAATATTCAACAACATCATTCAACAAGGTTTCCCAAGAGACTGGATAAGTAGCCTAGCAATACCCATTTTTAAAAGTGGAGACATCAATAATCCTTCCAATTATAATACCATTATGATCAAACCTTTGTTTGCAAATATTATCAACAGCATGGTAGAAAATAGAATTAGTAAGTGGGAAGAAGTAAAAGAAAAGAGGGCAAGAGGACAAGTTGGTTTTAGGCCAAAGCATTCTATAGTGGATCATGATATCACGTTGAGAGACATTTTTGAAAATATTTGGGAGGAAAAAAAAGAAGTATTCTTCTACTATGTTGACTTCAAAAGATCATTTGACACAATCCCAAGAGATAAGTTGTGGTGTAGAATGGAAGAACATGAAATTCCTTTGCATTATAGAGTTGTTTTCCATAGACTTTATGAAGAGGTGAAAGTAAAAATTAGAACCTCGGCAGGTATTTCAGAAATCTTTACAATTGACATTGGAGTCAATCAAGGTCTCCCTCTATCCCCTACTCTTTTTGGTTTATATATTGATAAACTGGAAGAGTGGCTAAATTTGTGAGGTGGAGGTGGTGTTCGGTTGGGGGAATTTGTCATAAATCTTCTTTTATATGTTGATGATCTTGTATTGATTTCTAAATCAGCCCATGGATTGCAGATTCACCTATATGCCCTTGAGCATTTTTGTAGAGCAGTGGGGATGCAAGTCAATACTAGCAAGACCAAAATAATTATTTTCTCTAATAAAAGGAAGCAGAGCCAGCATACGTTCTTATTTGAAGACAACATTCTTGAAGAAGTAAATGAGTACAAGTACCTTGGGATTGATTTCAACAACAAAATTAATTGGGAGGACTATAAAAAGAAGAGAATTTTAGGAGGCTGGAAAGCATTATATGCTCTTCAAAACAGATGTAGAGAGGCATAGTTATGGGATTGGAAAATGATTAAAGTGATTTTTGGACTCCTGGTTTGTCCAATGATGCTATATGGGTGTGAATTATGGGCTAGCATCACCCTTGTCTCAAAATGGAAACAAATTGAGAAAAACCAAAAATGCTTGATCATGAGCAAATTCAAAATAAAAAGTTTGGTACCTTATGAGATAATGTTGAGTGAAATGGAAGCAACTCCCACCAAAGCAATTTCTATAGTGCGACTCATAAGATATCGAAAAAGAATTGAGAAAATGGGAGTAGGTATATGGCCTAATGTTATCTTCAATGAAGGCATGAGTGAAAGAAAGAAAATATTGATCAAGCAAAACTCCACATGGATGCAAAAATGGAATATCTACCTCAATGCCTATCCCACAAATAGAAAAGAGCTAAAGAATTATGTTATGTAGAAGTTTCGTAAATGAGTATGGGGAAAAGAGTTGGCTAGTAGAAAGAAGAAGTACTACATTGAGTAATTCAACCATACATGTGATCTACAACAAAAAGAGTTCATTGGATCTAGCATTTCGTGGAGGGAAAAGGTTCCTATTTCTCAATTAAGAACCAATTCGCATCCACTTAAATCTGAAATAGGGCGGTGGAAAATGCCTAAAGAAACTTGGGAAGAACGAGTGTGTGCATTTTGCATGTCCGGGGTAGTGGCATCGGAAAAACAATTCATTTTGGAATGTGATGCATTCAAAGACATAAGAGAAAGTTATGGGAATATGTTAGCATCTATTTCTTAGCATTTTCTTTTTAGCGAGGGGATTGTTGGAAGGTTGGGTTGGCTCATCATCAATTTGAATAATTAAAGGATTTAATTACAAAAGACGAAAAACAGGGAACTAATATTCCCATAGACTATTTTTAGTCTCGTTGACATTAAAATAGCATTTCATTTCATTTCATTAGGTTACCTTTTAACAACCACAAAGTAGTGACCACAAAGTTGAATATTATGAATTTTGCCAGATAATTTTTCATGCATAGAAAAATTACAATGAATAAAGCTAATAAACAAATATAGATATTTTTATAGTTGAATGTATCAAGTTTACAATGAATGGAAATGAATTGTAAATATATTTAATAAACAAATGAAAAACATTAGCGTGACATTAATTGAATTTTTAAATGTATGAATAATAATGGAATAATTATTATTTTTATATTATTTATGAAAAAAAACGACTCGTAAATATATTTAATAAATAAGAGTGATAGTTGTATAGCAGCATAAATTTTGTTGGTGCGATTAAGGAAGTGTGAGGCTCGTGTTTTGTCCTTATTCAAAAACATCTTTTGGTATGTGGCTACACCTTTGGTTTCTGCATTGTGTTGTAACGATTACTAACTATGGATTTCTCTACACATTCTTGATTTGTTTACAACCAATAATCTTTATATAATGCTTCAAAAATAAATGCTAATAAGCACTAGAACAATGCCCTGATTATGTATCAATTTTCTCAATAAATGCTAAAAATACTTACATTTTGTTAATTGTAGGATTAAGCCTTAATGAATTTTTTAATATATGTTAATCCACACCGTGAGAGGTTGATTGAGTTTATGTAACATTTCGCCAAAATGTTGTCATGGAATGGGAAATGTATGTGTCAAATAACGTGAAAATTGACATTTTGCACTTTTTAATTAACCTAAGTTAGCAGTGGCCAATGTGGCAAGCATAGTGGGCAGAGTGATGACATGTCACCCCAAAAAAGGAAATGTGGCAGTTGCAATACACGATTATGCATGTCAATCTGACCAAAATAAGTAACACGTGGTAGTATAGAACCTAAGGTGCCAAGTACAGTACAGTAGCCATGTTAGGATTTCTCAACATGAATTCATAGTGTATCATTTAGAATTGGTGGGGAGAATGACCTAGTTATTAAGTGTCGTTTGGTGTGTAAGACACATCAGACTAATAAAAATATATTAAAATACTTTTATATGTGTGGAAGAAAGTTTATGTTCCTTGCTCTGGACACTTATTCACTTGCACACCCTTTCTCCTGCACATACCCTTTTTTTTCGCACATCCTCTATGTTGCACACACCCTGATTCGATACACCTATTACTCCACACATTTTATTTCATTTTATTTCTTTTCCTTTCGACCTCACATAATACATTCGCTATATTGTTCTTATTTAATATGACATTATCACATAACTAGTATTGCTTGAGACACATGCTCTAAGATTCATTTTAAATTTGAATGGATTTGTGTTAATGAATAAAAAGATTAGTTTTAGATGGCTAATAGAGTTTTCCATATGATGTAGGACTATTTTTGTTGATACAGGTCGGAGGAAAAAGTAGTAGTATTATAGGGAGAGTGTAGGGAATCATAAAAGCATCCATTTGGATTTTTTTCAAAACACGACGCCAAATTTATATTAGCCATAGTTTTAGATTATCAACAAAGCATCCATTTGATTTTTTTTCAAAACATGGCACCAAAGTTATATTAGCAAACATTGATGGAACTACAAGCCAAAGGCTCTCCACATCTTTGGCTCCTGCTGCAACATACCTTCATTTAGGAGGTGGTGCAAAATGTTTTAAAAGAAAAGGAAAGGTAGCAATATTTGTAAATATGATTTGAACACAAATACTAGTCTGAATCTTCAAAACAAACTGTTTTTCCCTTCACTTACATATATACTTGTACTCAGTGAAAACAAGATGACAATGAACTTGTCAAATTAAATATTTTTTGCAAAAATGGTTGCCTTCCATACAATCGCAATAACATATCGACATGGATTTTCCATGGTGGGATTTTAAGACAAACTAGACTTTTCTAGAGTAGACAAAATAGACTTTTCTAGAGTAGAAAACATTATAAGTTATAGAGAAAAAAAATGTTTTGTTTGTGGAATCTTTAGAAAAATTAGTTCTTAAATAGAAAATAAGTATTAAGTATGTAGTTAATAAATTATTCTTAAATTGAAGAGCAATATCAAGGATTTTTTTAATTAACTGTAAATAAAATATCAATATTGAGGATTCAACTAATTACTTATGGAATTGTTGGAATACTACTAATGAGCTACCTAAAAACAAGAAAACAAGGATACTCCTTTTCTCTAGAAAAGTTTGGATCTTCCTCATATCCAATAGAGAGTCATCAAGTAATCATTAAGCTAATAGTTTGTATCAAAGTTTCCAAGTGATCAGTGATTAACATGAGAGAACCCAGTCTTCCACCTTGGCTAAACATGCAGAGAAGACGAAGCACCATGTATGCATTAAGGAGACCTATGTTATTGCCAAGGTGGCACATTTCCATCACCAGAAATTTAGGGAAGCCATAGAAATTAAAAAAAAGGCCAAGAAACCTCAATAGGGATGACAACTAGAAAATTAGTAGTTGTTGGATCTCTACCCTCTCCTCCTAGCTGCTTCCCCGTTTTTTTCCCTCCCTCTTCCCCCCCGGTCCCCTACCCAGTTTCCTTGTTTTTCCCCTCCTTGCCTTGTTTGATCATTGTCCTTTTTCCCTTCTCGTCTCTCTATTTTTCTTCACTCCCTCCAGATATATTTATATATATCTTTTTTTTTTAATAGGTTAAGGTTCCGTGAGTTTATTCTTACAAGAAACTAATTTGTATAATAACTAATTAACTATTTATTCAGAAAGTATATATTTACATATATTTACATATTATTGATGTAATGTTTTTTATTAGTATTCCTTATTATCTATTTTTAGGTTATTAATGAGTGATGTTTGGTGGTGTTAAAAAAAAAAAAACCTCCATGTTAATTTACTAACCTATTATTTATTTAATTATAATATTAACAAATATTTTACAAACTTTACTTTATTCAAATGTTGGTAATGAATATAACAATAACATTAATAACTTTTCCTCTCCCTCAGTCCAGTCGAGTTGACCAGTCAAATTTAGCAGATTCTCAGTCAATTTGCCCTGTCCAATATAGTTGTTTCCTAGTCAAATATAGCTGTTTGAAGATCTGCTCTCCCTATTGAAATTGTAGCCATGATCTGGTTCTTCAACTTGTCCTGACAATGAACCACACTTGTTGGTTCGAAATGCGTCGACAAAAATATTACAATGTGATTTTCACCGAAATATTTCTCATTAAACTTGATATGGATCACAGAATCTTAAATTCAACAAATGAGATAACCTATTAATAATAACTTTCCCTTTCCTCTTTGATAGTTATTCCCTCCTCTTTTCCATTGAAGAATTCTCCTCTCAGTCATATGCCTTTGGATCGATGTCATATGTTGGTGGAACTACATGATCTGTCTTTCGAAATGGATATGTAACTAGAATGGATGCACACACCATGGATCTAGTTTGAGTCATTGGCTGTTGTTGTATATGCATACAAATTGTGTTGGCAGTGTTGGACCTGCCAAAATTCAAAGTGGTCTCCCCTATATGCGGTCCCAATTATACCTCACAACATTTGGGATAGGAGTCTCATCCATAATATGACATAGTTGTTGTCTACTTAAAGATCTGCCTTGGATTTAGTTGTTAGAAAGAGAGAGAATCAAATATGTGCCTTCAAAAAGCAAGCTAGTGTGGTTGGTGAATGTTCAGTTGTAGTTGCATCAAGGTTATTGTACTGCATAAGGGGAAGAGGGTGAGCCTCTAAGAGATAGGTAATAGTACCACCCTAATAAAGATGCACATAAACAAGAGTGCTTTGTCTAAAATCCAGTGGAATAGTCCACAGAGTTGTGATGATCATTATAAAAATTACGTCACATTCTCAACAAGATAAGCACTAAAATAACTAAAATAGTTCAACTACATTAGCACTGGTGAAAGAAAAAATGAACCATAAGCATTAAAAAAATAGTCTTACAAACATTCATAATCCATGTATGAAAACGTGTTGGACATCAGGCTTCAAATATTAAGTAAAAGTCCTAAGATGCATGAATACAATGAACATCACTTTCTCCAATAGTGGAGCGTTCGAGCCACTACTTGCTCCCCAAAAGTACTAACTTATTTCTCTTATGCCTTATGGCAGAAGCCAAGGCTAAAAATCCTTTACATGAGAAATGAGGACCTATTTATAACTTGAGGAGTGACCTTTCAAATCCTCATGACTCTTGACTTTCTAACTTCTAGTGACCTTTGGACTTCTACAAACTTTGAAGTTCCAAATGAATTTTAGAATTACATGTGACTTTTGGTATTACATGTCCGTTGGACTTCTATGACACTTGAGTTCACTTATGACTCTTGAAATTTGAATCGTTTGTCTTATACAATGATTGCAATGATACATTTCGTCACTATCTTGGATGACTAGGACTGGAAGTGACTAATGACATGGACTTTCTTTAGTAGTGACATGGTTGCCACAATGTCTATTCTTTGTCATCATCTACTTCTAGTGCTTCCAACCTATGAAGGGTTTTCAATCTTCGAACCTTCATGGTGTTTTGATCATGAAGGTTTAGGCATGTTCTTGGTTCTTCTTGTGCTTCCTTTGTTCATCTTCTTTGTCTGATATTCCTTGCATGTGCTTGCCATGAGGTACCTAGAATACCTATTTCTACAAGTACTCATGATGAGAATCTATCAGTTCAAAAATCTCCTACTCTACCATGTTGTATTCATATTTTATTATTCGTGCCCTTTCGGTTCACTTAAAATGGTGAATGGAGCTCTAGGGTGCAAGGGTGCACTCTAAAAGGCTGAAGAACAATGGAGGAGGACGTTTAAGGGTTTGGCATGCACTCATGCACCCTAGGGAAGAAACCAATCAAGGCAGGTTGCATATCGCAAGTCTAAAGGACAAAGGAAAAGCTTCGATCTTCCCAAGTGCGCTACGCACCCAAGGGAAAGAGCAAGGGTGTGGGGCACACTCTTGAATGATGAAGACTGAGGCTTCATGTCATCGGCACCCACTCATGCACCTAAGAGGCCTCAGGAAGGGTGCAAGGTGCACTCTTGAAGGCTGAAGGTTGAGGCTTCATGCCTTCAGGGTGTGACAGTGTGCTCAAGTTAGTTCAATAGGGCGCATGGCGTTGGTGCACTAAGATTTTTTTTTACAAACAATCTTAATTCCTACATTAATTGTCAACCTGAGGCAAGTCTTTTTATTTCAAGAGTGTCAATACTATATATGCAGTGAAATTGAAGGTTAACTAATACAAATCGTTGCAACTACTAATGACTATATTCTTCAAACTCAATCCAATCAATTCGGAAAGAAATAATTCTGAAAGAAATTCATAATGGATTTCTGCAATCCTACTTAACCTATGATGGAAGCAAACAAATCTAAATACAACCTCTAAAGAATCACACTTGGCAGTTTTAACTAAAATTGAAGCTCACTTGCTCACTCATGAAAGAGAACTGTAACAATTAATAGTAATGGTATTTGAACAAAAAATCCTAAATAAATAACAAATCCTAATTAAGCAGCAATTCTGAATTAAACAACAATTATGAATTGAACATCAGTTCCGAATTGAACAACAATCCATGATTGAACAACAATTCTGAATTGAACAGCAAACGATACAGGAATATTAAACGTTATCTAATAGCAAATGACTATAGGCTCATAAAACAATTAATTCCATCTCTGAAATAAAATTATTTGAAAGGAACGGTGATCTGAGATAAAACTATCATAACCAATTAAATTGAAAGTATTAATCACATTTAACGCACAGATCAATCTAAATCCCAAATGAACAGCAAATGCAAACCAAATCGGCAATCTTTACAATAATCAGAAGTAATATTATCTTAACATTAACAAGCAATCAAGAATAAAATAGAAAATATAATGACATAGGTGAAGAAGTAGATCTTCTTGTGACTGGACCCAAAGTCGCCAAAAATCTCCGCTAAGAGGTACTCATAATATAAAGATGAATTAAATGAAAACTTTCTTCATTAATGTAAGTCACCAAATTACATGATTCAAAATAACAGTATTATATGTCAAAAATAATAGTTACAAATGGTGTAATTCTAAACTCTCTATTCAGTTTTTCCTTTCCCTTATATATTACATTTAGAAAATAAATAGATAAAAGTGAATCCTCAGGATTAGGAGACCCTGAGGATTTCACTATACTTGATTTGATTCTGTCATAAAATAGCCATTGGTTTGCCCGTTCTTTTGTTGTCCTGCCTTGACTCTGACGTTGTTTCTTCCCATTGTGAGATGTTGTTGTTCTATTGATTAGGCAACCATTGCTCAATTTCTGACTTCTGCACATAAAGATAGTAAAAATTATTTTTCCCTTCTTAGATTCGTCTAATTTGTTACTGATTACTTTTACTCAACTTTAGCTATTATTCCCTCTACTTTTATTCATAAACAAAGATAATCATGTGAGGATGAGTGTAGAATAAAGTGACTAACAAGGAGAAAACATACCTTTTTCTTGACCCAACATACACCCATATTACCTTGTTGCATGTCCTCATGCAATTAAATAGTTGACATGTAGCTGAGTTAGGTAATAGGCAAGATATACTTCCTGATAATTTTTGAAGCCATTTTTCTTCTTTAGTATAGAAAAAGCCTGGGTAACATCTTGATCTTTCAAGGTGTAGTCACAACGATACTTCTCTGGAGGATACCATATGATTGGAGTCCTATACCAACATCCTATCCATTCAGGCCCCATGGTTAATACCATGTTATTTTACTTGTGGAAACTAGAGGAGGTAGCTTTAAAGTTTCGATATCCAAATGGTTCTCGATTTCTAGTAATGTTGGAGACTTCCCACCTTTGTCTGGCTACAAACAAGGTTTCCTCCTTAATCTCTTGGAAGTACTCCTTTCCATATTGTATAATATCCATGTGACATGGCCCCAGTTGGTCCACAACACCATCTCACTTCATGAATTGCTTGTGTCTGACCAAGAGATGCAGAGGTTTGGTTGGTTCCCCTCTCACCCATAGGTCAATTCCTTCTTCACGCTTCCTAAAAGTATTATGAACCTTGGCCCACTTGAGTTGATTAGTATCAAAAGAGAGAAATGCCTAGAGTTTTACATCCCCTATAAAGGGGCTAGGGTTGATGTCTTTGTCATCTTCCATAAATAAATTGTGCATATAAAGTTCACAGAGGAGGCATTGTACCCACTCGTCTTGTTCTCTAAAGCACTTGATAAAGTCCGGGGTAGTTTTGATTTCCACAGACTTCCTAGCCTTAACATATTTGACTTTCAATAGGAGGTATCTCTCCAGGAGAAATAAGGCATAATTTGTAGCAGAGGCTTTGCATGACACGATGTTTGAATAAAGAGAGTAGATAGTTTCTAATTGCTCTTTAGCCTTCTTTAATTTGTTCCCTGCTTTCTCAACCTTTTTCTTTTCAACCTTTTACCAAGCAAAGGTCTCATCCTCAGTCACTGTGAATGCATCAAACTTTTTCTTTAACTCTTGATGTATCTATAGGGGCACTACCTCCTCCTTGTGCCGGGCTAATTCTTGTTCAACCTGCAGTAGTTCATTCTGCAGTCTGCGAATAAATGCCTCCCTTACTTAGGGAATATAAGAAAGTGTCTCCTATGTTTGGGAATCATTATCTTGTGTCTCTATAGGCTCAGTTTGGACAACAGTCTCAGCTTCTTCTTGAGTTATGAAACAACCAATTAGGATGCTTCCTTCAACATCAGTCTGAATAACAATGTTCACAGTGGGGTAGTCCAAATGGGTCTCCTACGTACAAACACAGGGGTCTTTAGTTTGCATTTTAGTGTCCTCTATAGGATATGGCTCAGTCTGAGGTTCCTTTGGACAAACCAAAAGATCCTTAGTTTGGGTTTCAACATCCTTTCTAGAACAATGTTATGTCTGTGTGCCTATGGTATCCTTTTCTACTTTAAAATTCCTAGCTCTAATGGCTTCTTTTAACCACTGCCTTAGGTACCCAATTATTCGCTTATGTTTTCTATATTTCTTTAACATTTTTCTGAGCCTATCCTTGTAGGAATTCTTTATTATAGGACTTCCAATTGGTGCTAGTGTAGCTACATTTTCCACAAGTTTGTTCTCGAGTGGCATTGTGTTAGCATCAAGGAGGGTTTCAATTGGAACTGTATCTCTTGATGGAGCTTCACCTTCTAATTCCTTTTCATCATGAATTTTTCTCTCAAGAGACTCCAATGCAATGGTGGCTCTTGAGAAGTTATCATTCTCCGGGTTTTCTTCTGGGTATGCCTCGTCCTCAGGGGACTTAGAAAAAATAGTATTGCCTAGTTGATTTTCATCTCCCAAGGTCTCATATGTAGGATTGTCTTTAGCTAGGGGGTCCACTGGACTAATGTCTGATGTTAGGTTTCCTTCTCTAATAGCTTCCTCTTCATGCATCTTGTCTTCAAGGGGTTTTTCCATAGAAGGGACTGGTTCCCTCTGTTCTTCCAAGAAATCAATAATGGCAGGGTTTGATCACAACCAGGTATCAGTAGAGGTAGACTAGTTTGGGGTACAATTTTTTCCTTCAACATTCTCAGATTATTCTTTTCCCTCACCAAATATTCCCATGTTTTCTAATACATTGGCCACCTCTTCTTCATAGTCTCGCAAAGGGGTATTCTACAGACTTAGAAGGTGGTATGAGTGATGGACTAGCCTCATTTGTCTGGATTGGGGTATGCCACTAGGACTTCACCCACACAGAACGTCTGTGTTTTGCTAGGTTCAAAGGCATGGAGGAATTTTTCCTCTTCCGCGTCCTTCTCGAACCTAGGGTTTTAGGCCCTTGCTGTTCTGCTATTGGGTTTTCTAGAGGTGGGGCCAGAGTAGGATTTACAATATTGTCCCAGGTTAACTACTGGTGGGCCAGTCCATGTATGATAAGAAATTTAATTAGTCCATGATGACTAACGATAGTGCATGGGTCCTTAGATTTCCTAACTGATCGAGCGACATCATGCAATAGAGAATTCAAATAAAATGAAAAATTAATTGAAATTTTCTATTTTAGGATGGCTAAAAATTTTGATAGGGATTTACCACATATTGGTGACCATCGCAAGTGATATACCATTATATGATGACTACCAACTCCTTCCAAGGTTGTCTTAACACTGAAGGGTGAATCCATTTCCATGTTCGAGCTAATTGCTCATCTGGGTCTTAGAACACTGCAACTGCATTGTGCAGAAGGACATGGTTTTCTGTCCATTTGGTTCCCTCCACCGGAAGTCCAGTGACTTCAGCTATGACCACTTCAGAGACTATTATATCCCTACCTTTTACTGTGGTGCTGCTATTCTGCAAATTCTGCAAGAATTCAAGTGTCATTTCTTTTTGAAATCCCTGCAATTTATTTAGATATTGTAGGCATCCTGTGCGCTCGAGAATTGCTTGAGCTTGGTTTGATACCTTGAGTACTGAGGGCTCATTTCGGATAGCTCTACCTCCCATGGCTACTATGTTCCTATGACTGGTTCGCCTGTATGGACTTCTCCTATTCTTTCGTAAATTAGAACAACAACAAAGATCGTTAAAGCAATTAACATGAAAAATGACGTTGATTTGGGAATTAACAACATATAGACTCAAGTAATTTGTCTCATCAACCATTTTTTACACAAGCCCATAATTAACTTGCATGCCATCCATAATGGTCACCGTCATTTCTCCAATCGGAAATACCTTGCTAATTATTATGCATATCCAATCATCATAAGCCTCTACCCAAAAATCCATTTACTAATTAGCATTCAATTATCCACAATTTTTTGAAACGTTGTTCACACACAGACCATCCCCACTCCAATAGGAAAAAGGACATCCATGTCCGCCGAGCATGTGGAAAGAAAGCACATTAATTGAGGATTTATAAATGCAGACAATCAATCCAAAAAAGTGGTGCAATATAATACTCCAATACCATAAGCGAAGCCATTGTTGCCAACATGCATTCATAGCCTCGACAGGGTTTCTTTTTAACCCCACAAATGAGCCAGAGTCCTCCTTTTAATCATGTATCTGATTCTTCTTTTTCTGCCATAAAGAGACGACTATGCTGCCATGGTGACTAGATGATCATAGTGCCATTCACCAAGATATAACAAAATGATCAGGTTGGCTTGTAATAAGACCCCCTGTCCTTCTGATAGTTTGTAATCATCAAGAAGGTCATTACCTTGGTTTGGTAGCCAAAAATGGAATGTCACTTGTTAAATATTTATGATCATGGTAGGCTGGCTCATGATGAGACCCCTTATCCTCTTTAAGACAATTTTTTATTGCTTTTGCATATTTCCTTTTAGTTTTAATTTTCTCATCTTTTGATGTTTTTATAAAAAGAGGGAGTTTCATTTGCTCCTTAAGAGTTAGGGAGGGTGTAATAAGTAAAAAAAATGATAAAGAAAGGTTATACTCTTACCCCTATCTCATCATTTTGAAGAAATTTGTCCATTTGAAAATGTGCTAAATAAGCCAGCATGGTTTGAATTAATGAATCATTTTATGATGTGTCCAAAAAATATGTCTAGCCAGTCATTACAGAGATGCACCGTATCAGCTTTAGGATAAAGATAACCATCAAGAGGCTTCATAAATCATAATAATGTTGATATCACTGTTGTTCTTCATGTTAGGCACAAATCCACTCAAATAGTGTTTATTCAGAACATAAAAGAAAAGAAGATGGCAATGATTGGAAATAAATGAAATAAAAGAAATCAAAATTTGTCCTAAAATAAACATAAAAGTGTTGTTCAATTGTTTGAATGACAATCATTCAGTCATTTGGACAACAAAATCAAAAAGAAAACAAAACTGATGTTCAATTGTTTGAACAGAAAGTATAATTAAAAATGCAAAAGTGTGGTTCAATCGATTGAAAAGCAATCGTTCAATTCTATGAACAACAAAAATATAAAAAAACAAGTGAAAAATTGATCAATCAATTGAACAACAAATGTTCTATTGCTTGAACAACAAATACTAATAATAATAAAAAAAATGTAAAAGTGATGTTCAATCGATTGAATAGAAATCGTTCAATCATTTGAACAGAGAAAATTAAAAGACACCAAAAAGTGTTGTTCAACTGATTGAACATCAATCATTCAATCGTTTGAACAATGAAAAATGTGAAAATGAAAAAGCAAAAAAAATGTTGTTCAATTTATTGAACAACAGTCATTCAATCATTTGAATAGTGAAAAATCAAAGAGGAAAACATTGTTGTTCAATCAATTGAACAACAATCGTTCAATCGTTTGAACATCGAAAATATAAAAACGCAAAAGTGTTGTTTGATCTATTGAACCACAATCATTCAATTGTTTGAACAGTGAAAAAAAATGCAAAAAGTGTTGTTCAATCGATTGAAAAAAAATCGTTCAATTGTTTCAATAGCGAAAAAAAATACAAAAAGTGTTGTTCAATTGATTGAACAACAATTGTTCAATTATTTGAACAACAAAGTCAAAGACACAAAAATGTTGTTCAATCATTTGAACAAAAAAATCAAAACACAAAAATGTTTTTCAATCGTTTTAACAAAAAAATCAAAAACACAAAAATGTTGTTAAATCATTTGAACAGTAAAATAAAAAAACAAAAATGATGTGCAATCGTTTGAACAGCAAAATAAAAAACATAAAAATGTTGTTCAATCGTTTGAACAACAAAATAAAAAACATAAAAATAAGTGTTGTTCAATAGATTGAACAACAATTGTTCAATCAACTGAACAATGATACACACATAAATAGAAGTGTTGTTCAATTGATTGAATGACAACCATTCAATCGATTGAATAACACTTACCAAGCACTAAAAACAAGAAAAATTCTCATATTTACATGGTGGTACCTAGCTGAATTACAATTAATCAAAAAATATATATACATTATTTACAAAAAAAATAATCTCAATTTTTTGAAAGAAAAGTTGTAGGGTCATCAGTCTCTACAGCTAATATTTGCATGGAGGGGTCCTCGCGTACCTGTTGGCAGAAAGACTCCTTGGTGAGTGGTTTATGGTAGAGACGCACTCCATGCCCATTCACCTTAAAGGAATGGCCAAACCCATCAATGGTAGTCAAAGTAAGATTGACATTGTTATGTACTTCTTGAATCTCATAACGGTTAAGCCATATTGTTTGCAATTTGCTCGGGAAGTCCTGGAATCTGGTGTTGTAAAGGAGTGCCCAATCCCCTTTTTTAAATGTCTTATTTTTTATGAGGTTTTCATGCCACTTTTCCCTTTGTTTCTAAATAATTGCAGTCCATTGCAAAGCTAGCAGTTGAGCATCATCTAGTTCGTTGATTTGTTTCAGACGCTTGGTTTGGGCTTTTGTCAAATCCAACCCCACTTCCTGAGTCATTCTTAGAGTCTTTATTTTGAATTCAATCGGAAAAATAGGTTCTTTTCTGAACACGAGTTGGTGTGGAGAGTATACAGTAGTATTCCTCCAAGTCGTGTGATAGGCCCACAAAGCCCCTGGTAGTCTAACAGCCCAGTCTCACGAATGTGTTGAGACTGTTTTGGTCAGAATCACTTCAATGACCTTATTGGTGCTTTCGACCTACTCATTCGCTTGTGGGTGATACGGGGAGGTGATCTTATGTGTAATGTTATGGTTTCTGCGAGTGGCATTAATCTTGTGTCCCACAAATTTCCCTCCTCCATCTGTTATCACTTCCCACGGTAAACCATACCGTACGAATAGCCCACAGAGGAAGTTAATCATGGCTTCCTCTATGGCTCTTGGTAAATCTACTTGTTTCTACCCATTTCTTCACATAATCTATGGAACCAACATGTAGGCTTTCTGATTTGATGGTGGATGGAATGGACCAACAAATTCCAATGCCCATCGTTCAAAGGGTTCTATGACTAGTTGGGGTTACAACTTCATTTTATCAAATTGGCCAAGTCGGCCCATCCTTTGGAAGCTATCACAAGCATGGGCATATTTCTTAGCATCTTTAAAAGTAGTGAGCCAATAATAGCCCATCTGTAGTACTTTATGCCCTATCCTTTGATCTGTGAAGTGACCTCCGTAGGGCTCATCATGGCAAGCTTTCAGGATGTCATAATTTCATCCTTGTGAATGCATTTGTGTATACACATGTCAGACCTTGTGTGAAAAAGATATCCTCCAATCCAAGAGAATCGGGCGTTGCGCTGAATGATCTATTTCCTCTCCCCCGTTGTCAAATTTCTGTGAAACTTACCTACTGCCAGATAATTTTCCACATCTGTGTACCATGGCATCTTGACTGTCATGAAAAATATATGTTCATATGGGAATTGGTCTTCCACTGCCAGTGGATCATTTACCTTTGGGATTTGAGACGGAAAATCAACAACTGGGTTTTCCTTCCCTGGACAATCCTTAATAGTGATGTCAAATTCTTGCAAAAACAATAGCCAATGAGTCACTAGACCATTTGTGATAGGTTTATTAGCTAAGTACCGAATGGTAGAGTGATTAGTATATAGAAAAACTGGGTAGCCAGCTATGTAATGTCTAAATTTATTTATTTCATAAATAACGGCTAAGAATTCTTTTCCTGTTACTGTATAATTAAGTTCTACAGGAGTGAGATTTTTGCTAATATAATATATAGCATAGGCTTCCTGTCCTCTTCTTGACTGAGGACAATGCCTATCGTTGCATCTGATGCGTCCATGGATATGTGAAGAGGCAGCTCCCAGCTTAGTCCACATAACACTGGTGTCGTCGAGACTAGCTTCTTTAAACCTGTAAAATTTGTGTCACATTTGTCATACCATTTGAAATCAACATTTCCAGTTAAAGAATATAAAGGTGCAACAATTTGTGGAATTTTTTTAATAAACTTGCAATAATAGCTTATGGATCCTAGGAAACTACATACCTCTCTTTGAGTACAGGGAGTGGGCAGTAAAGGAATTACCTGAATTTTTACTAGATATACTTGTATCCATGCTGTAGAAATATAATGTCCCAAGATTACACCTTCGGCCATCATCATATGACACTTGACATTGCTTAAACATAACTTGGTTGCAATGCATCATTCTAAATCCTTTTCTAGTGTTTGCAGTGCTTGATCAAAGTCATCCCCGTATGGATTAAAATCATCCATATATACCTCAAGTCCTTCGTTTATCAAGTCAACAAAAATTCTAAGTATAACTCTTTGAAACATGGCTGGGGAATTACATAGGCTGAGTGGTAATACTTTGGAGGCAAACGTACCCCAAGGACAGGTGAAGGTTGTTTTATCTTAGTCTTTAGGGGTGATATGAATTTGATTATAGCCACTAAAGTTGTCTAAGAAGGAAAATAATTTCTCCCCTGCCAAGGTATCTAGGACTTGATCGATAAATGGGAGAGGGAAATGATATTTCTGTGTTGCCTTGTTCAGTTCCCGGTAATCTACACAGATAAGCCATTTCCCATTTTTCTTAGGTACGACCACCAATGGAGAGACCCATTTGCTATCCGAAATAGGATAAATGAAATTCACATCCAGTAGCTTCTGTAATTCTTCTTTCAAAATATCCTTAAGGTGCAGATTCAATCTCTGTTGAGGCTGCTGGATAGGTTGATCATCCTTCTCAGTATAGATGTGATGAGTACATAGTTGTGGGTTTATATCCTTCATATCGGGATAATCCCAAGCAAAAGCCCCTTTATATTTTTGTAGGATCTGAATGGGCTTTTGTTGTTGATCACTGTCCAAGCTATCATTAATGTTCAATACTTTTCCTAGTTCAATTTCCACTAGCTTGTTGTTATGAACAACAGTCGTCTAGATGTGATGATCATCAGTGTCCTTCAAGGGATCTTCTGATGCTTCATTATCAAGGATTGATTTCATCATTTGAAACTTTACATTGCTTACATCAGTTGGCTAATTGATAAAATTGTTGATAACTTCATCTTAAGACTGATCTTTGAATTCTAGTGCCTCTACTACTGTGAGAGGTTAAAGAATGCTTTCTTCCAAGTATGTTGGTGATTGTTTACATATTTTTACAATGGGCATACTTGGTCTGGTAAGGGGATATAGAACAAGATTTTTTACAGCATCCCCCTTTGCAATAGTCATGCTGCCCCTCCAACAACCTATATATGCATCAATTGTCACCAGCCAAGGTTAGCCCAGTATCAGAGGGTGCCCATCCAATCCACTGTTTGGGTTTATAACAAGAAAATCTACTGGATATTCCAATGAATCAACAGAAACATGATATCTTGTGGAGTTCCTTCTGGCCTTACCACTGAACAATTAGTAAGTTCTAGTAAGGTGGTGGTTGGTTCCAAGTCTGTAATCCCAAGTGCTTGACAAGTTTATGCTATTAAAATATTAATGGCTTCACCCAGATCAACTAGCATATTGTGAAAGAGTGGCCATATATCTGAACTATCACTATGGGATTTCTAGGATCTTCATACTTTACCGGAGTTTCCTCTCCCAAGAGTAAATCATATAAGGTTCTTACAACATGAATGGTGGACGAAGTTTTTGCTTTCCTCACAGGCTTCTTTACACATAACTCTTTAATTGTTTTAGCACAGATGGGAATGTCCTAAATAGCCTAGAGGAGCAATTTTTTTATACAAATATTTTCTAGTTCGCCTACAAGATCAAAATTTGGGTACATAATCGGTTTAGGTATCGTTAAACTTTCAGGGAAAGGAGAAGAAGTGACTATGATTTCCTCTGGATCTTTATGTTGATCTATCTCTTCTCCTCATTTCGTTTTAGTATCAACTACAAGTGTTGGTATATGTACAAGTGGTGTTTCAATCTCAATTGATGGTTGATCCCTATTTTCCTCAGGGGTGATGATACATCCCAAAATAAATCTAAGTTCATTACATTCTTTTTGCTCAATCTCATATCCTTAGCTTTCTACAATTTGCAGCAACTGAACCGGTCTATTATTGGGATTTGGATTTGGTTGGGCTGGTAATTGAGGGTGTAGAAGAGGCTGAGGATTTTGTTGTAATGGACAAGGAGCTGACAATGTAGGTTGAGGTTAGGGACCTGTCTCCATAGGAGTGTTGGATATTCCCAAAGGTCGTTGCCAATTTGAAGACCAATTTGGGTTTTGAGAAGTGGAGGTAGACCACTTGGATTGATAGGGATTTCCTTGCCAAACAGGAGTAAAAGGAGAATCATTTACAAGAAAGGATTGAGTTGACCATGGTGTCATAGGGAATGGATGAGGTTGCCAATTTGAGTAGGGTGATTGGCCTTACCATGCTGCTCCAGGGTTCTTCTACTGATTAAACTGTGAAGAAGGAAAGAACTGGGATGTATCTTGTGACATACCTGGAGGTTTGGCCTACCATTGTCGACGCTGGTTCATTAGATATACTAGTTCTATCTCTTCTTATGCTTCCTTGAACACTACTTTCAACCCCATGAGCGATGGACATTATTCAGTGGCGTGATCCTTGGTATAGATAGTGCATGTTTGAACCATGTCTAGTGGACACTCCCATTGGCTATGCTTCTTCTGACAATGTGGATAGAAAACAACCAAGTTTTGTTCTGCTAAAGCTTGTTTTTGTTTAGCCTGTAGGACATCCAGCTACATTGTGAGGGTGCCCAGGATGTCTATTTTGAAATCATCTAGGAGGTTGCTAATCTCCATTCGTGTTACTCCTCCACTGTGTGGTTTGCGTCCCCTGCTCATGGAATCTCGATTTGTTGCGCCTATGCTTGTGCTTCCTCGCGAACACTTGATACACAAGCAAATGATTTCACCATAATATTCCTGAGAAATATCCCCTTTCCCTATTAAATTTAAAGTTTCTAACCATTCCTCTTTCATTCCTTTAATCAAGATAGATCTTAGGACTTGTTTTGGTAGGGTGGTGTGTGGAGATCTCTGCAAGTTATAATGAAACTGTTTGATGTACTCTTATAGAGTTTCATTATCTTTTTCAGCCATCTTAAATATTTCATCCTTTAGCTACCTAGTCTTGCAAAAGTCCTGGTATCTTGTGAGGAAGGTAGTTTTCATATCATCCCAAGAATTAATAGTATGCCCACCCAGACCCATGAACCATCTTAAATCTACTCCTTTCAGAATAGAAGGGAATAGTTTTAGCTTTTGGGGGTCAGTGGTGTAGTCATACCCTTGGTAGAGGACGTCAAATTTGAACAGGAAGGCATCGAGATCCTCTGTGATCATCCCGTGAAAATTTGGGATGCTCTGCAGAGGAATAGCCTTCATGGGAACATTGGCCACTTGGTCGACTATGGGGTATTCCAATGTCGAGGTTTGACCTTGATGTGGTTGGTTTTCCATTTGGTCAAAGATGTGCCAATATTATTCAAGAATTTCTGAGGGTGTTTTTTGAGTAAGTGGGGAATTAACAACACGAGATGGCTTTACAGCACTGCTTAGATCTAGGATCATAGGAGACCCTTGTTCAAATGGTTGAGGTCCTACCTTAGAAGTTCCACTAGTTTCTCCTTCTCCTTCTCTTAAGTTACATGATTTTCCCTCTTGTAGAGGATCAAAATGTACGCTTATTGTAGCTTGAAGACTATGTTCAGATCCTCCAATTTGGCTTTGAATCTTAGCATGAGCTGCAGATGGTGAGCTTTATGTTTGAGGGATTATAGTAGGACTTTTTCCAGTTATAGCCCGGAATCCTACTGATGCTTGAGACTCTCATTTTCTCACAATTTCGTCTACAAAGGTTGTTCTCCCAAGGTTCACCGATCCCTTTTGTTTTGTGGATTTTGGTGGGGGGTTCCATTCTTTTTCTATTTTTCTATTCCTAGTCATTCATAAAAACCAATTCCTATTTAACCTCTAAGCTCTTGTTGAAAATTGGGCTAGTAAGTAAGCACTTTACTTGCTAGGTACGCAGGTTCTTACCTCTCGTTTTTAAAATCCAATTCTTTTGCAGCAAGATAAAAAAAGGAAATCACTTTGGAACACTCTCCCCGGCAACAATGCCAAAATGTTGGTGCACTAAGATGTCTTTTTACAAACAATCTTAATTCCTACATTAATTGTCAACCTAAGGCAAGTCCTTTTGTTTCAAGAGTGTCAGCACTATATATGCAGTGAATTTAGAGGTTAACTAATACAAATAGTTGCAAATACTAATGACTAGCTTCTCCTAACTCAATCTAACCAATTTGGAAAGAAGTAATTCTAAAAGAAATTCATAACGCATTTCTGCAATCCTACTTAACCTATCATGGAAGCAAACAATTCTAAATACAACTTGTAAAGAATCACACTTGGCAGTTTTAACTAAAATTGAAGCTAACTTGGTCACTCATGAAAAAGAACTGTAATAATTAACAGTAATGATATTTGGAAAGCAAATCCTAAATAAATAACAAATCCTAATTAAGTAGCAATTCTAAATTGAACAACAATTCCGAATTGAAAAACAATCCCGAATTGAACGAAAATTCCGAATTGAACAGTAATTCCAAATTGGAAAACAATTCCAGATTGAACAACAAATCTGAATTGAAGAACAATTTAGAATTGAACAACAAATGATACAGGAATATCAAACGTTATCTAATAGCAAATGACTGTAGAAGCATAAAGTGATTAATTCTATCTCTGAAATAACATTATTTGAAACGAACGATGATCTGAGATATAACTATAATAACCAATTAAATTGAAATTATTACTTGCATATAACACACAGATCAATCTAAATCCCAAATGAACAACAAATGTAAAATAAATCGTCAGTCTTTACAATAATCAAAAGTAATATTATCTTAACATTAACAAGCAATCAAGAATAAAATAGAAAATATAATGACACAAGTGAAGTAGTAGATCTTCTCATGACCAGGCCCAAAGTCGCCAGAAGTCTCTACTAAGAGGTACTCAGAATATAAAGATGAATTAAACACAACCTTTCTTCATTAATGTAAGTCACCAAATTATAGGATTCAAAATAACAATATTATATGTCAAAAGGAATAGTTACAAACAGTGTAATTCGGAACTCTCTATGCAGTTTTTCCTTTCCCTTATCTATTACATTTAGAAAATAAATAGATAAAAGAAAATCCTCAGGATCAGGAGATCCTGAGGATTTCGCTGATTTGATTCTGTCATAAAATAGCCATTGGTTTTCCTGGTCTTCTATTGTCTTGCCTTGCCTCTAACATTGTTTCTTCCCATTGTGAGATGATGTCATTCTGTTGATTGGGTAGCCATCACTCAATTTGTGACTTCTACACATAAACATAGTAAAAATCATTTTTTTTTGCTTAGATTCAACTAATTTGTTACTCATTACGTTTACTCAACTTTAGCTATTATTTCCTCTACTTTTATTCATAATCAAAGATAATCATGTCAGCATGAGTGCAAAATAAAGCGATTACCAAGGAGAAAACATACCTTTTTCTTGACCCAACACATGGTGCATCAGGGAAGGCTGAAGAGCTGAGATTTGGGTATTCAGGATGCACCAGCGCACTTAAGGAGGGTGCAGTTCTTCAAGTCGAAGGAGTGTACTCAAGGAATACTTAGTAACTTTTTAAGGGTGCAATTTGGAATAGGTAAGGGGTTGTATGGTTTTGGAATGTGCTAAGCTCTGTGATAGGGCACAAGGCACACTTCTGAACAACAAAGGGTCACCCATCAAGGATTTAGAGTGCTCTCATGCACTCTTGGCCTTGATGGGGTTTTTTTGCAACCAAAATTTGTCTAAGCATGGATTGGTCAAGGGATGAGTAAAATAATTTCTAGGCATAAAACCATGTGTGACACATAATAACTCTTCAAGAGAAAGATAATCTTAATCAATAATAAATACACATCAAAACACCACTTTATGCACATTCCCCAAGTACAAATGGTGAAGTGTGTGTGACTGCGACCCAATAGTGTCATTTTACAACAAGAAAGGCGTTGTGACCATGAAATTCATATAAGGATATTCAAATCAATGCACCGACTCTCAAGAACACTAAAAACATATGAAACAACATAAAATGACACTTGAAAACCAAGGTGACACTTGACACGATAATGAGGTAGGCTCTGAAACTAGAATGTAGTGAAATTTTGGAGGATGTTGTAGAAATGACAACAGGTTGTAAAATTATTAAAGAAAATATACAAATATAGATAAAGAATAATGACACAAACTTGCAAGAATTGAAAAATAAAATTTGAAATAGAGAATGAATTTGATTACTCAATATTGATTTGAGAATCAATACATAAAGCAACTAAGTTAATCTTAGCTATACAGGAAATACTAAGGTTAATTAAAGATAACTAAATTTATGTCTTATTTATGTTATGTTAATGTGCACATGTACCACAAGCGAGAACTAGAGTTAACTAACTAAATCCAAGTTCACATGACACGTAAGTGTTGGGTGTAGGAATTGTGCTTAAGCGAACTCCTCAATACCTAATTGTCAACCCAGGGGTTTCGTAAACTTAGAGACAAACCACAGGTAATGCTAGAAGTGGTATGAAATTTTCCTATTCCTAACCCTATTTCTTAAAGGAAATGCTTGCAAAATCAGACATAAAATAATCGTAAAGGCAATTAACACCAAGGCAACTCCAGTGCTGGAATGTAAAAGACAATTTGCAAGTAAATCAAGTAAAGGAATTTTCACGAGGGAGGCAAGAGCAAGCAGCGAGGGTTTAGAGAATTGTAGAGACTGCTTCTAATGGTGGGCGACAAAGGAGGGAGCTCGAATCCCTCCTACAAGGATGCGGTATCCAACAAAGGTAAATCACTGGTGATAAACAACAAAGGCTGGGCTGAAGAAAGAAACAGGAACAATGAAAATGGAACAGATGGGACCAAGACCAAGGTAAATAGTAGCACAAAGGACAAGGAGGAAGAAGACAAAAGTCAGGGTTCAAGAGTCCAAAAGCAACAGGGACCTTGCAAGCCTAAAGCATAAATCACTCCTAGAGTAATATTAAATGATTCTGCTCTGCAGGCACACAGGGAACACATGGGAAACTACGCTATTATTTGTAAATTTATGGGACTATGGCCCACAGAAAAAGCTTTACAAACGTGGATCAAGTATCACTGGAAACCCAAAGGAAGCATTGACCTACGTCTTGGGTTAAAGGGATTCTTCACAGTGGTGTTCTCAAACATTGAAGATACAGATAGAATATTCAAAGGAGGACTCTACTTTTATGCAACAGCTGGTCTCTATATGAGGCCTTGGATGATGAACTTCATCCCAGAGTGGGAGACCTTTACTTCGGTTCCAGTATGGGTAAGGCTCTATTCTCTACCTCTTGACTATTGGCAAACTGAATCAATAGCAGCCATTGGCAATAAACTAGGGCGTTTTGTCAAAGTTTCTGAAGCCACAAGAAGAGGGAAATATACCTCCTTTGCAAGAATATGTGTGGAAATGGATCTATTAGAAGCTCTTCCGGATGAGGTTATTCTAGAAGTTTTTGATGAGGAGTGGGTGCAAATAGTGGACTATGAGCATATCCCATTCAGATGTCGTAGATGCCATGAACATGGACATCTGTTGAGAGATTGCCCTCTCAATAAAGCAGACAATAAAGGGAAACTCGATGCAATGAAGGACACAGAAAGCTTTCAGAAAGTGGCAAGTAGAAGAAAAGGGGGAAAAAGGGGGATAAAACAATAACACAACGAGGGGCAGCAGGTCAGTCAAAACAAGTTTCAAGTGTTGGAAGAGAGAAAAAAACACGAAGGAAAATCAATCTCAGGAGGAAGATCCTAATGAAAAATAAAAGGAAGAAAACAATAAACAATCTCATGATATGGGCTATCAAAATGAGACTATTATGAGTGAAACAGAAATGGAGATGGACCAGGAAATGACCCAAAGCGAAATAGATCTGGAAGATCATGAATTACAGGAAATTCTAGACAAGGAAAACCTAGATCTGGAAGAATTCTTGAAGTAGGGAACCAAGGGAGGAATTGATTCACTACCCCAAGAAGAATGCACCAGAATACAACAGTTATTTTTGTGGAAAACACAAGAAAGAGGGTTGGATAAAGGTAAAGATATTCATAGACAGGAGCACAGAGGTGTGAAAAAAATGAAATCAACTCCATGACTAGCAACTAGAAATCCAGGAAAGAAAAGGGGCAGGAAGAAGCAAAATGAGCTCTTGATGGAGTGTGGAAAGCTAATGATAGATTCAAGTAAGATGAAATATCTAACTAGTTACTCATTCACAAACCTTTAATTATGAAGTTCATATCCTCGAATATCAGAGGTCTAGGTAGGAAAAGAAAACAAAGAATGCTATGTAATAGGATGAGACTAGCAACACCAGATATAATCTTTATTCAGGAAACAAAATGCTCCATTCAAAAATTAAAGAAAATCCATAGCAAATGGCTTGATAGATTTGAGTTTCTTGAAGTGAAAGCAGAGAACACAGCAGGAGGTATCCTCACTCTATGGAACCCCAAAACAGTTAGCATATTAGATGCGGAGGCATCAAGAAACTATTTATCTGTAATTATTCAACCAGTGGGAGTCATGGATACTTTCTTGGTTACAAATGTTTATGGTCCTCAAAGAATAGATGAGAAACTTGGACTCTTAACCTCCTTAGTAGAGCTCATAAGCAGACATGAAGAAATACCTTGGGTCTTGGGAGGTGATTTCAACATGAATAAATCCCTTTCGGAAAAAAAAGGAGGAACTAGATTGCCAAGTAAAGACTCTGAATTGTTCCAAACCTTCACCGAGGATATGAATCTGGTTGACTCAGCAACACATAATGGCCTTTTTACTTGGAACAACAAAAGAGGAGGTGAGGCTCAGGTCGCCTCCAGGTTAGATAGATTTTTGATCTCAAAGGAGCTTATTCTAGCAAATAGAGAAGTAACTGCTAGAGTGCTCCCCTTTGGAGGCTCAAATCACTGGCTGACTCAACTAGAAATCAAGGGGTTGGATTCTCCCAGGAATAGACCCTTCAGGTTTGAGAATATCTGGCTCTCCCACCGAAATTTCATTAGCAATATTGAAAAATGGTGGGCTGAAGATTTGCAAATCTAGGGCGCTAATATGTTCATCCTGCACAAAAGACTTCAGCATATGAAATTCAGACTTAAAGAATGGAACAAGAAGGATTTTGGCAACATTTTTGTGGACAAAAAGTCAGTGGAAACCAAACTACAAGAACTCAATCAAGAACTGATCACAAATGGTTTTGATAAAGTCAAAAGTTAGCAAGCTAATGAACACCATCAAGAATGGGAGAAATTATGCAAACAAGAGGAAATATTTTGGAGACAGAAGTCTCGAATTCAATGGCTCAAAGAAGGCGAACGTAATACTAAATTTTTTCATAGATCCACCATGGCCAATAGTGCTTACAACAGAATCTGTTCGATATTGAATGACAATGGGGAGCTCCGAACCTCTTATAAAAATATCGAAGATCTGTTAGTACGAAATTTCAGAGGCATCACTAAGGAAAACAATCTGGACAGGGAGCAATGCATCAAAGAAATTACATAAAATATCCCTAAGCTAGTGTCAAGAGAGGACAATTTTAACCTGAATAAACCAGTAACCGAAGAGGAAATCAGTGAGGTTATTAAAGACATGCAGAATGGCAAAGCTTTAGGTCCAGATGGTTTCAATGTAGACTTTTTTAAGGCCTGCTGGAACATTGTCAAGTAGGATATTCTGAATGTGGTGGAGGATTCCAAAAGAAGCAGGACTATTTTGAAAGCCCTCAACACCTCCTTCATCTCCTTGATCCCCAAACAGGATTCAACCCTGACTGCTGACAAGTACAGACCCATTGCTTTATGCAATGTGATATACAAGATTATATCCAAGGTTTTGGCTGGTAGACTCAAACCTCTTCTTCCTTCTTTAATCTCAGGGGAACAATCTGGTTATGTGGAAGGTAGACAAATCCTCAATAATATTATTCTAGCCCACGAGGTAGTACACATGCTAACCAGCAAGATATAGGCTGGTATGATCATGCAATTAGATATCGCCACAGCCTATGACAAGGTGATCTGGATCTATATCAAGAAGGTCCTTTCTTCTTTTGGGTTCGATCATAATTGGATCATATGGGTGATGGCTCTGGTTACCTCTTCCAGCTTTTCTATTTTGGTGAATGGCTCACCCTCTAAAATCTTCGCTCCTTCTAGAGGCCTCAGGCAGGGTGACCCACTCTCTCCCTTTCTCTTTATCCTAATCGTGGAAGGACTGGGCAGATCCATTAATCAGGCTAAAGTCTTGGGAAAGATTAAGGGCCTTCAATTAACGGAGAATGGTCAGACAATGACTCACCAACAATTTGTGGATGATACAATGCTGCATGGAATTCCTACAGTCAAAGAAGCTTCAGCGTACAAACAAATCCTGAATGAGTTTGCCTTAGCTACGGGTATGGAAGTAAATCTCTCCAAATCAAAAATATTTTTCTTAAATACTAACATTGCAATTTAGAGAAATATCTCCCGAATACTGGGCTTTCAAAGGGATTCCCTCCCTTCGAAGTATTTGGGAATTCCCCTTATAGCCAAACCCCTGCACAAAAGTATTTGGGAACCGGTGCTCAACAAGATGCAAGACAAAGTCAAAAAATGGACTATCAGATCATTGAACCTGGCTGGTAAGTTGATTCTGACAAAAGTCATTCTTCAGTCTATCCCAGTTTTCTTCTTATCAACCCTTCCAGCTCCCAAAGGGGTCTTACAGCAATTCAGGAATATCCAGAGAGACTTCCTTTGGGGCAAGGAAGAAACAAGGAAGAAATGGGCCCTTGTTTCTTGGGATAAAATCTGTAAACCCAAGAGTCAGGGGGGTCTAGGCTTAGATGATCAGGAAATTCTGAGTAATTTTTTAGGAGCCAAGCTCTGGTGGATATGGATTAAAGAACCAGAAGCTCAATGGGCTAAAACCTGGAAAGAAAAATATGCAAATTCGTGGCAAACAAATGATCTTATCAGAATGTCTGGAAACATAAATGGCTTTGACATATGGAATAAAGCCTGGGAAAATAGAAGACTAGTACAAGACAACAGTTTCTGGGAAATTAGAGCAGGAGATCTTGCTCTCATTTGGGAGGACAAATGGCAATAAGAACCAACGCTGTTAAGAGAGGAATTTATGAGACTCAAGCAAGAAATGGATTCCTAGGGATTAACAAAAGTTAAAGATTTTTGGACACTTCCTCACTATTCCGGAAAGTGGAGAAACTGGAGAAGCATAGAATGTAGAGATGACAGCCCCATAAAAACAAAAGTAGAGGCATTCATGCTTATGCTAAAACAAAGGAAAATCTTGGGTAACAGAGTGGCAGGATCAGTTAAGATGGGGCCTCAATAAAGAAGGCTCCTTTAATCTTAAGGAAGCAAAAATAATCATCCTCAACCTAGATTCTAGTGATTCAACAAATCCCTGGAAACAACTTTGGAGGCACCAAGGATGGATGAAGATCAAGCTTTTCATGTGGTTAGTCCATCACAAGAAAATATTAACTTGGGACAACATTAGAAAAAGGGGAGTTATTGGGCCTTCTAGATGTCAGCTATGTGAAGCTCAAGAGGAAACAATGGATCATATTCTCAATAGTTGCACCTACACCAACTGGATGTGGGATTCTTTTGCCACCATTTTTCAACAAACAGACAAAGATAAAGGAAGCATCACTAATACCCTGAATAGATGGAGAAGGTACTTTTCGGAGTATGATATCCTTATCTTGGCCTGGGCCTTTATGCCAAGCTTCATTATCTTGAATGTTTGGAAAGAATGGAATAAAAGAATTTTCAAGGATGAAAAGACTATCCCTCTTTGCCTGTTGGATCTGATCTTGAAGTAGATTAAAGAGATAGTTAACACCTCTGTTCACAATTACCCCATGAACCCTCCCATAGAAAACGAGATGAGAACTCTCAAGCAATTGAGAATGCAAGAGATCATTCCCAATGGACTCAGTAGAAAAGTAGGAAATTTAGAAACGGAAAAGGATTTTTGGCATCCTCCACCGAAAGGTTATCTAAAATGTAATATTGATGGTGCTTCAAAAGGAAACCCTGGAATAACTAGATATGGAGGGGTGTTAAGAGATGAAGAAGGAATCATAATATTCATATTCCACTGTCACTTAGGTAAAGCCACAAACAATATGGCTGAATTAATAGCTTTCGAACAATGTCTAGAACTGCTGAGTCTAAATCATAGCTCAAATGTCATTATTGAAGCAGACTTAGAGATCTCCATAAAAGTTGTTAAAAGAATCAGTTGCAGAGCAGCACCAGAGAGGGTCTCAAAACACTGGAGACTAATACAAGTGTACCAAAGAATTCAAAAACATCTCCTGAATCTAAGAACTGTTAGTTTCAGCCATGTTAGACGAAAAGCCAACAAGCTAGCGGACACTCTAGCCAACCAAGGGGTGATTAATTCAGAGTGCAGATTTGAAATGAAGTGGCAGGAGATGCCTCAGGGTAGAGTAAAAGCTCTTTGCGAAGAATAGGTGGCAGAAGATAGAGAAATTTTTAAACAATGGGCCCGAGTGAAAGGAATGGAATGAAGTTGTTTATAACAAGTTCGATCTCAGTACTCGGGTTGGGAACTGGTTGCAGGACAAGCACAATGTAGGCAAATAACACCCTGGTGTCAATTGAGTAGTCCTCTTTCCTTTTGGACTGCACCACAGGGTTCTATCCACAGTCAATGGCAGTCTCTGTAGCAAGTACTGAGGCGAGCTTGTGAGGAAAAGGTAGGTTTGAAATTTCTGGAGGAAGCTATTCCCCTACATTCCTCTCACGAGACAGAAAACCAGGCTCAAGCAGTTACTGGCTGATCACATGACTTAGAAATGGTAAGTGGTTTTGGAATTTTAGAAGCGATTCCAATACGTTCCTGTCACATGGCAAGGGAGTGGTAAGGATACCACCCTCCATCGCAAGTTGAGGTTCGCTCATCTTGGCCATGTGATATTTTGCTGAGCCATCCGATTTTGCAGTTTGAATTAACGATCCGATTTGAAAGTGCTGTTTTGTGGGGCCACCGGTCTTGTCAGGCTTTTCGTGATAGAGACGTGGGGGTTAGAGGAACTTTACTTCAAGTTAATGAATTTTATTTAGCATAAGGTTTTATTTGAAAAATTAACATTGTATGTTGTAAAGGGTTGGGTCATTGCTATGGCAACATGCCCCTGGGTTTCCTGTGTCCATCATGGGGTCATGGTTTTTTTGTATATTCTGTAAATTTATTTTTGGCTTAATGAAATAGAAGGAATGACTCTTGCTTAAGCAAAAAAAAAAGTAAAGGAATTTTCACACGAATGAAACAGTCTTTAATGTTGAAATGAAATGCTATGTTCATGTTCAAATGGATGGATAATAGTATGACAAGTGGGCCCTTGCAGAGTTTTGTCTTCCTCCTAATCTTCCTTCCACACAAACAACCTATTCTTGCATTGTTGTAATCTGCTTCCACTAGTGCAGGTATAGTGTCTCTGTGTAAAAGTATATTTGACCTTCCTTACTAAATATTTTTGTCTTAGTGAAGGTGCTCTAAGCCTCAGGGCTTAGAGCACTTTGTTTTTGTGACTAGAAGAGACCAGCTGTTGCACCAAGGCAGAGTTTCCTTCACCTAGTTTCCAAATTACTTTCAAAAGGACTGAAAGATGCGCTGAAAAATAATTGCAATAGTAAATGAAATCTTGAAGTAAATTATCTGTGGAAAATAAAATGCTTTAATTCATTAAACCTTGCAAAGGAAATAAACTTCATAAAATAAAATCAATTCAAAGGAATCAAATAGTAGTCTAAGTGATTTGCATGTGTCAATTAACCTTTGTAATCCACTCAAAATCCTTATGTTCTTTGCAAGTACAACATGTTCATGATAAGTTTATGCAACTGCTTTTAGATCCTCTAAAGATGTAATTTTAATGCTGAAGATAGCTACTAAGTTAACAATTCATTCACTTGCAAAATAACTGGAAATAATATGCAAGTAATTCAATGTTGCTGCAAAAAGAATGACTGAACCAAAGTGCAGGAAACCACATGCATTGGTGCAGGAAAGAGTTCCTTGCACGATCCGATCAAAAGAGAGTTAAGATAAGGATTGCAAGTAAAGAAAATGCGAGAAAGGAATTTCATAAATGAAATAGACTCAGCTAACTCTCAAACCACGGATCTATTTCACAATTTAAGTACAAAATAAATTTACATTAGAATCTCATAAATAAATATTAAAACTGCAACATCACATAGCTACAAAGGAAATATTCACAGTGTCTTTCTGAGTAATGAAAGTACGATAGGTAAATGAGTTGGGTTGGCTGGGCCCTAGCCAACCAGCTCATACCCCTTCTAAGGAATGAAAATTCTTAGCACTTTAAATATACATCAAAGATAAATTAGACGATGTGTATGAAAATCATGGTAGTTCTCTTGTATTACTCGATTCGGAAAAGGTACATAATAGAGCAAGTCCAACCCTAGAGCTGAGGTGATAACCAAATTACATAGAAACAAAATTACAGTCGATGGTTCACTTGCTAATCCTACCTATGATCTATATCTTATACATCCTTTCTACCCTAACCGTTTTCACTAATTACAAACATTCTCTTATTCAGGCCTTTCAACCAAGCAGACTAGAAATCGAAATTATAAAATCAGCCAGCAGTTATAATGCACATGTATTTCACTTGGTCGTAACATAACTTTGGAAAACATTCCCTGATTATGCACCACCTATTATCCTTCTTTAGTTCATCAGCAACTAAACTCGGAGCCAAGGATCAAGACCCATCCTCATGGAAGATTTGGCTCTAAGAAATCTTAGATAGTCTTCGTGGCGATGCAGGAATCTACCCACACTATTCATACTCATTCATAATTAATACTAAGTTCCATGATTACTCTAGGAAATTAACATGAGTTACAAGAGGTATGTAAATAGGGATGAAATCCATATAAAAATGATTAATAAAGCATTGTAATAAATCTTAATGTAAAATATGAGCATGTGCAAGAATGGGTATCTATCTTGGACTAGTGTAGGAAAGAGGGGTATTTATTGAGATAAAACAGAGGCTAATATTTATGGAAATGGGGTAGAAATAGGAAAATTTGGGACACCAACATCCTCCCATCCCTAAGCTATTCTGTGTCCTCACACAACATTTTACCTTCTGTAAAAAATCCTCAAAAATGAATGGCCAGCTCCTCAGTCCTGAACTTCAATGTTTATTCCTGCTTTCACTATCTTCGGCTTCTTGTCTCGGGCTTCTTCGAAGTTTCTTAGTCACCTTCTTGAGGCATTTATAGCATTTGGATGCCTAATACTTCCATACCTTTACTTGTTGCTTCTGCCTTTTCACCTCTGCGAGTAACTCCACCTCGCTCTGCTTCTACCAACTCTACTCCTTCATGACCTAGTTCAAAGCCTCCAAGTCATGAAATTGCTGCTCCAGATCTACTATTCTACTATTGAGGAAGAGAGTGGAGGGTGTTATGCTAAGATCTTTCAGTGTGAATGTATTCTCTACCACAGATTGGAAACAAGTCCCATCGTCATCAAGGTAAAGGTTGTTGAATGTTTGCCTTATGACGTCGCCGAGGGTTTCTACACTTGGGGTTTTCTTATCACTGAGGGTTTTGATGCCCTCCACAATATTTGTGCCAAGGGTTTCAGTACCTTGTGCACTCAATTTATTAGGGCTCTTGATACCCTTTTCTTCCAGTTTCTCAGGGGATTTAGCACCCTGTCTTTCCAACTCAATAGGGGTTTCGGTTCCCTGTTCTTCTATAGCTGTAGGGGCTTCAATACCCTGTCCTTCTAAAACTACAGGGTCTTCAGTACCCTAAGCTTCTAAAACTGCAGGGTCTTTAGTACCTTGACCTTCTAAAATAGTAGGGGCTTCAGTACCTTTCTCCTTGAAAGAATTGAGGGTCTCCATGTCTTGTCCACTAAAATTATCAAGGGTCTCTACATGTTGTTCCTATTCATCCTCATGACCCTCTACTTGGACTTCACTAGTATTTGGTTCGTCTTCTTGCTCCTTAACCTACTAACAAATGTTGACAACAAGACGTCGTCTTCTGCATTCTCTTCATCTTACACAGTGTGTGCCACTGCATCTGCAAGCACCGAGAGATTATGAATTGTAGGGGAAACTTGGGGTGATTCGTTGATTACAATCAGAGAATTCGACTGGTTTGTCCCTTGGGAGACAGTCTTCCTCCTCACTGAGGTTCTAGTCTTCCTCTTCTTTGCCACGAATGGAGTATTTCCAACGGCCTTCTTCTCTACTTGCACTGGTGTACTTTCACTTTGCTACTTAGCAGGAGATGATGTCTTTGCCTTCCTCTTCTTACTTGTACTTGTGCTAGTAGACTTCTCTGCACCCCTCGCCCTAAATTCTTCCGGAAATGCTCCCCACGATACTCCCTTTTCTTCCAACCTCTTCTTGACCAGAATCATGATAAGCTTGTGATGGTAGATATTGGTTGCAACTTTGCTTGTATTTCCACTCTACACACCCTTTGCCATCTCTTCAAGACTCCTGAGCAAGTAGTAAGGGAAATTAATCAGTTTTCCTGACTCGAAATGTAGCAGTAACTAAAGGTGGTATACAAACACCAATGTATATCATCCTTCCCCAGTTACGAATTTCTGTAGTATAAACAACAGGTCTCACCACTTCCCGACAATGGCAGTTTGTGGAAGTACCTTCCTCCAGTCGACCTTAATTTTCTTGTCAACCATGAACCGGTGCCAACATTTCTTTGCGAGGTGCTCCTTTTTAAACTATTTCTCTCTTGTAAGTGGTAGGTCTGTGGCTTGTGCAATAAACTCCTTTCTAATGAACTCCAGTACGACAGCCATGTCGAACCCATCAAACTTCTGTAGGAATGGCAAGAACCCAAATTCTTGCAATAGTGAAAGATTGTTCCTGTAATATGTGGTTTTCTCAATCTCCTGCAAAGACAATGACTCACTCCTCACAGGTGCCATTTCGAACTACATTTCACCCTCTCTGATCACACCCTCAAAGGAATTGCTGAGTGACTCCAACGTTCACCAAGAGTCTTATGCTAAAGGTTCGTTGGCCTCTGTCTTTTCAGACCCACTCAACCAGATATGATTAAGCAGCCCCCCCATATCAGGTGTTGATTCGTGTCAGCCTACTACAGGTGAGTCATAATGATTGGATGCAATGGAGGTATAGGTGGCGCTAATGCAACCGTTATAATGATCGGATTACGGGTAAGCTAATAATGACCAAGCAATGTAGAATTATTTCAAGGAGGGTGAATGCAAGTTATCGGACAACAGTACCATCCCATAGTCAGCATCATAATTTAATCAAGACATACTTCAACACCTATTGAAAAGATTAGATTTCAAACCCTATACATCTTGCAGTTTAAAGATTTTTCCTATGTTAGTAAATAATGAAACAGAGCATCAATTAAAACATGGAATGTTATAATATAACAATACACATGTACAGGAAAGTACAGGTCCATAAATATCCTTGATAAACCACTCCAGGAAAGTGTACATTTTACTTGCTTTCACAGTTCGCTGTGTTTCTATACTAAACCTGCCTGCACTGCTATGCTTGCACCAGAGAATTTTACCAAAACAGAGAATCTAATAGGACATACTTCTGTAGCTGCAATTAAAAAATTTGCCTCATTATACAAGAAAAATTTAGTCGCCATCCTTTGGTGTTTCTCAAACATGCCTTCTGGATTCACTGCATCAAATTCTGCAATCAATTTATGAGGGAATAAAGAAGTGGGAAAGGGATAAAAATTTTAGAATGGGAAGGAATATTACAATAGGGATTTTAGAAACAATATCACCAAGAGGGATAAATGAAACAGGATGTGGAAAAAAATTCAAGGGAAAAGAGGGATTTTATGAAATCGCGCAAGGGTAGTTTCTTAGAAGAAACAGGAAGATAATTCATTGGGGATTTCAGAAAAGAAACTAGTGGGAAATTTTGAAATGGGAAATAGAAGAAAGACAACATTTTTACCTTGAAATCTACCTACACTGGTGTAGGAAAAAATAACTGCAGTGGGAAATAAGCATTTACTTGGATAAAAATGTCCATGCTAGTTACCCCAAACTTGGGCAAGTGCTTAGTTTCGTGAACCTGTTTCCTCTTGGTGGCAGCCAACATATCTAAAAATCAAGTAACATTCCCTTTTTATTAATATTTTGATCGTCCTTCCAAAATGCTAGTTTTCAAGTTTATCCTTCTACAATCATGTCAGTCAACTGATTTTCATAATTACAGGAATTTTTATTTCTTTTTATACTTTTTTACTTTTTGTCATTTTTTATTTTTTATTTTTCTTTCATTATTTTTCAATAAGGACAAGAAGGAATCAATTCTTCAACATTTTGGTGTTACCACCTACCAACTTCTTTTCAAATGGCTGTTGGAATTGCTGCATAAAATCTCCTTTATTAAGGGGCTGAAAATATACCTTCAATCTGTGCCCATTTACCAAGAACACAAAATTTCCTCCATCAATATTTTTCATTTTTATCACTCCATTTCCGAACACTTTAACCACCTCATAGGGTCCCATATAGTGTGTATGGAATTTTCCTTTAAAATTTTTGAATCTCGAATCGTAAAGGAGTACCCAATCACCTAGTTGGAACTTCTTCTTCTAAATGGACTTGTCATGCAACTTCTTGTGTTGTTGTTGAACCAAGATGTTCTGCTAAACAACATCCCTTCAGAATTCATCTAACTGGTTTAATTGTAGAAGATGTTGCTGTTATGCTTCAAAGAGATCTAGTCCCAATTGGACTGCAGTCATGAAAGTCTTGATCTGGAATTCTATCAGCAAGAGGACTTGTTTCCCATACACCAACTCATATGGTGTGTGTCGTGTGCTATTTCTCCAAGTGGTTCGATAAGCCGATAATGCTTCTGGTAATTTGTCAGCCCAATCCTTTCTATGCATGTTTACCGCCTTCGTGAGGATGGACTCAATCACCTTATTTGTGGACTCCACCTGACCATTTGCTTGCGGGTGATACGGTGTAGATTTCCTATGATGTATTTTGTACTGCTCCATCACACCCTGTACCAGATTAGAAATAAATTTCAGTCCATTGTCAGAAACAATTTCTCTAGGCACACCAAATCTAGTAAAGATTTCAGTAAAAAGAAAATCAACAACAACTCTTTCAGTAGAGAAAGAAACAACTTTATCTTCTACCCATTTTGTAACAAAATCTGTACAAACCAAAATATGCTTTTTACTTGATGATGTTGGATTTATTGGTCCTACGAAATTAATGGTCCATTTTTCAAAAGGCTTAATCATAACTTGAGGACATAAAGGCATTTCATTAGTTTGATTAGGCTGGCCAATTCATTGACAACTATCACACCACTTGACATATTGTTTGGCATCCTTGAATAAGGAAGGCCAAAAATAACCATCTCGTAACACTTTGTATGTAGTCCACTTATTGACGAAGTGACCCTCCAAAAGGTTCATCATGGGCAGATTTTAAGATATCAAACACTTCTTCCTCTCTTACACATCTACGGATAATGAGATCTGCTTCGGTGTAAAAGAGGTCTCCTTGGATCTAGGGATATGCAACACTTTTCTGAATGATATTCCACTTTTCACAAGCGGATATGTGAGGTGGTAATTTCCAATGGGTGAGGTGGTAATTTCCAGTGGCTAAATAGTTAGCTATGTCAACAACCATGGGGATTTTGTTGACACAACAAAAATATGTTCGTAAGGAAAATCATCATCAACAGGAATTGCTTCACCATGATTATTTAATCTTGAAAGATAATCTGCTACTACATTTGATTTTCCTGGTCTATCAACAATAGTAATATTAAATTCCTGTAATAATAACAACCACCTAGTCACTCTACCACTAGTTAATGGTTTATTCATCAAATATCTTATTGCGGAATGGTTAGTATGTACAAAGAGTTCATATCTTGTAATATAATGTATGAATTTATTAATAGAAAAAATTACAGCTAAAAACTCTTTCTTAGTAACCGTATAATTGAGTTCAGTGGATGACAAGTTTTTACTAATGAAATAAATAACATCAGATTATTTGTCTTCTTCTTGTCCTAAAGTTGCACCAATAGCATTATTTGAGGCATCAAAGGAAATATGGAATGGCAGGGACCAGTTTGGTCCTCTCAAGACTAGTGCCTAGACTAATTTTTCCTTCAATGTCTCAAAGGACTGTTGGCAAGTTGTGGACCAAGAAAGCTCACTATCTTTAGCCAAAAGTCAAAAAAGGGGGGTAGCTATCCTTGAGAAATTCTCAATGAATCTCTATAGTAGCCTGCATGACTTAGAAAACCTCTCACTTCCCTTTGAGTTTTGGGTATAGGAAGACTCAAAATGACTACTATTTTTGCAAGGTCAACCTGGATATCTTTGTCAAAAATGAGATGGCCAAGGACCACTCCCACTTTGCACATTAATATACATTTCTTGTCACTCAAGGGGAGATGAGCTTCTTGGTAGCGAATAAGCACTTTTTCTAAATTCTTGAAGGCTTCCTGAAATAAATCACGAAACACAGAGAAGTCATCCATATAGATTTCTACTCAGCAAAAATAGGCAAGACTGCACTTTGAAAGGTAGCCGGGGCATTACATAGTCCAATGGGAAGCACTCAGTAAGAAAATGTACCCCATGGACATGTAAAAGTGGTTTTGTCTTAATCCTCGAGTGTTATCTATATCTGGTTATATCCGCTAAAGCCGTCTAGGAAACAAAAGTACTTCTTACCAGCAAGGTTATTGAGTACCTGATCGTTTAAAGGAAGGGGGAAGTAATCTTTGAGAGTGGCTTTATTCAATTCTCTGTAGTCAACAAAAATGTGCCATCTCCCATCTTTCTTTGGGACCAATGCTAATGGAGAGACCCACTAGTTGTTAGAAATGGGATAGATAAAATCAACATATAAGATTTTTTGCAATTCTTCCTTTACAACGTCTCTTAGAGCTAGGTTCATCCGCCTTTGGGGTTGTTAGATAGGTCAGGCTCCATCCTAAATATAGATATGCTGTGTACAAGTTTCAAGAGGGATTCCTTTCATATCTTCATAACCCCATGCAAAGGCATCGAGATGGTTTCGCAACAAATTCACAAGCTACTCTTGTTGAGAAGGATCCAAGTCTAAACTGATATACAAGGATTTACCTGGACTAATCTCAACAAGAGTAATATTAGGCTCAAGAGTACACAAAGGTGTTGCTAGAGATGGTGATGATGGACGTAGAGAGTCATATCTTTCCTGAAAATCTAGACTAAAAATCTGACTTAATGACTCATAATTAGGCATGGTGTCTAGATTGTTCAGGAAGTCTTGAATCTCACCCTCCTATGAGGACTCAGCATTATGATGTATCAAGGAAACTGGCTGAGTCTCCTCATCACTACTGTAGTCTAACCATAGAGTGTCTCGAGCTCCTAAATGGATCTAGTGGGTGGATATAAGGTGACTTTCTTTCTGGAATCTCCATAGGAAATATACATATCACCATAACGACATTCGATATAAGCATCAACCATAGCAAGCCATGGCCATCCCAAGATCAAGGGATGCCCTCCCATACGGTTCTTTGGCTAAAGCACAATGAAATATGCAAGATATTCCCAAGAATCTGGGGAAATGACCACATCATCCAACACCCCTTCCGTCTTGATTTTAGATCTATCCGTTAATTTAAGCATAGTGGGAGTAGGACGAATATGGACCAATCCAAGTTGATCCATGGTTTGCTTGGTCATAACGTTAATGGTTGCCCCTAGGTCTATAAGTACATTGGAGACAAGAAGATCACCTATCTGAACAAAGACAACAGGGTTTCTGGGGTCAGTATATTTTTCCATGTGCATACACCCCATCATTAACTCTGCTGCTCTACCAACATATTGAATGGTTTGGGGGTCAAATCTTCTCCTTCCTAGCTTCTTGAGACAGAGTTCCCTAATTATTTTGTATAGATGGGGATCTCTTTGATAGCTTGGAGCAAAGGTACCCTTATGAAAAGGTTCCTAATCTTAGAAGCCAAGCTAGACTCAAGAATGGGGTCTCTCTTCTCCACAACTAGCCTCTCAGGATAGGGAGGTCAGTTGGAAGAAGATGACAAGGGCTCAAAATGTACAGGGATAGGCTGAATGGTGTCATCTTGTTCAGAATGTTTAGGAGTTTCCTCCTCACCTTTCTCATCGATAATCACCATGGGTTGCTTTTGATTTTCTGAGGATACTACCTTCCCTGATCTCAATTGGAGATCATTGACTTCAATTGGCATAGTTTGAAATATGGATGAAGAAAGCAACGTCATAAACTGGATCATTTGTACCACTTTATTATTGGGGTTGGGTAAAGGTTGAGCAGGCATCTAAGAAGGTCAAAATAGTGGAGGTAAAGGTAATGGTGGCATAGGTTGACTCAGCTGAGGTAATGATGGTTAAGGCATTGGGTAAGGTGCATATGTAGGAGGGTATGATTGCAAAGGTGCAGGATAGGAATGTTGTGAATGATGTGAATGGTTTGGACCTCTCCATCCTTGTTGCCAAGATTTGGAGGGTTGTCCATATTGATATTGATTCCCATGCTACCAATGCTGAGAGTGACGAGTGTTAGGATAGGAACATGAGTGTGTATTATAACCAAAAAAATGTGGTGGAGGTTCAGAAACCATACTTGCACTTACCTGAGGCCAATTTCATCGTGCTCCCATAGCATGCAATGATTCAGCTTCAAGTTGTCCCCCTTCAAGTACAACTTTCAGCCCAGGTATGGAGGGACATTTTTTTGTAGCATGGTTATCTGCATAAATTGCACATTGATTAGTTTCTCTAATATCTAGAGGACATTCTCTTAAAGGATACTTTCTTCTACATCTAGGATAGAAAATAGATAATATATCTTGCTCTGCTACAAGTTTTTGCTGAAACTTCAAAGAGACTTTTTTTTTACTAACAATATTCATTATTTCAATTTTCATATTGTCCATTTTCTTTTCTAATCCAATAATCATAGCATTAGTAGATTCGGTTTTCCTGTTTTTATTCTGAATTCCTTTATCGGATCTATATTGGATCCTCAAGAATTTCCTACACCAGTCATAGATTTGATCAAAAGTTTTTTAAGAAATATCCCCTTGTCCTAACAGATTTAAATTATTCCCAGCATCATCGATAAGCCCATGTAAGAACAAGGTTCTAATGGTACTTAGATCAAATTTGTGCTTTGACCTTTGGAGGATGTACAAGAATCTATCCAAGTAGTCCTCTAGCATATCATCATCATTTTGCACAATAGTAAAGATTTCATCTTGAATATCTCTAGTTTTATAATATTCTTGATATTTCGATAAAAACACTCTCTTCATTTGCTCCCAAGAATTTATAGTGTTTCCTCCTAGTCCCATGAACCAACGAAGTTTTGTGTCCTTGAGAGTTGCAGGAAACAACTTTAACTTCTGGGCATTAGATGAGTAATCATAATTTCTACACAAAATATAAAAGTCAAATAAGAAAGAGTCTGGATCTTCGTGTACCTTACCATAGAAATAAGGAAGCGCTGATGGTGAAATCTTTTTCATTTGTACTTGTATATTAGGATTCACAATCGGGATTCCGAAAGCGGACTGTTCCTCATTTACCTGATTTTCACCACTTCCTTCTGCATGGTCTTCCATATCTTCCATTGTTGTTCTTCTACATGAACCACTCTCAATAGGCTGAGAAGGCTAACTATGGATTCCAACAATCCCCTTCTTCCCCTTTATGGGTTGTGTCACACCTGAACCACTGCTACCAGATCCTAGGTGGATTGTTCTTGCATGATGAGTATGAGTTTGTTTGGACTTTCTGCCTGCAAAAGAAGGCCCAATATGAGTTTTGGTTATAGATTTGTCAGTATTTCTTTGGCCCCTAAAGGGCTTTGGACCCCTACCTCATTTAGGCATTCATTTAAAAAAATGACAAAACAAAATTCAAATAAAAACTGCAATTCTCAAAAAATAAATCAACACCTATAAATTTCTTCAAACAATAGAAGCACAATGCAGGGAAAAAATAATAGCATACTTACCCCTATTGCAAAAAAAATGGAAAATTATTACCAATTCAAATCGCCTCCCTGACAACGATGCCAAAATGTTTGGTGTAGGAATTGTGCTTAAGTGAACTCCTCAACACTTAATTTTCAACCCAGGGGTTTCGTAAAGTTAGAGACGAAGCACAGGTAATGCTAGAAGTGGTATGAAATTTTCCTATTCCTAACCCTAGTTATTAAAGGAAATGCTTGCAGAATCAGACAAAACATAATCGTAAGGGAAATTAACACCAAGGCAATTCCAGTGCTGGAATGTAAAAGACAATTTGCAAGTAAATCAAGTAAAGGATTTTTCACATGACTAAAACAATATTAAATGCTAAAATGAAATGCTATGTCCATCTTTAGATGGATGGCTAACAGTTTGACAAGTGGGCCCTTGCAGAGTTCTATCTTCCTCCTAATCTTCCTTCCACACAAACAACCTGTTCTTGCATTGTTGCAATCTTCTTGCACTAGTGTAGGTACAATGTCTCTGTGTAAAAGTATATTTTACCTTCCTTACTGAAGACTTATGTCTTAGTGAAGGTGCTCTAAGCCTCATGGCTTAGAGCACCCTGTTTCTATGACAAAATACCAACTCTTGCATCAAGGCAGAGTTTCCTTCACCTAGTTTCCAAATTACTTTCGAAAGGACTAAAAGATGTGCTGAAAAAGAATTGCAACTGTAAATGAAATCTTGAAGTAAATTATCTATGGAAGAGAAAATGCTTTGATTCATTAAACCTTGTAAAGGAAATGAAATTCATGAAATAAAGGAAATTCAAAGGAATCAAACAGTAGTCTAAGTGATTTGCATGTGTCAATTAACTTTGGTAATCCACTTAAATTGCTTATGTTCTTTGCAAGTACAACATGTTCATGATACGTTTATGAAACTGCTTTCAGATCCTCTAAAGATGTACTTTTAATGCTGAAGACAGTTACTAAGTTAATGATTCATTCAATTTCAAAATAACTGGAAATAATATGCAAGTAACTAATTCAATGTTTGCTGCAAAATGAATGACTGAATCAAAGTGTAGGCAACCACATGCACTGATGCAAGAAAGAGTTCCTTGCACGATCTGATCGAAAGCGAGTTAAGACAAGGATTGAGAGTAAAGAAAAAGTGAGAAAGGAATTTCATAAATGAAATAGAATCAGCTAACTCTCAAACCACAGATCTGTTTCACACTTTAACTACAAAAAAAAATTACATCAGAATCTCAGAAATAAATATTAAAACTGTAACATCACACAGTTGCAAAGGAAGTATTCACACTGTCTTTTTGAGTAACAAAAGTACAAGGGGTAAACGAGCTGGGTTGGCTAGGCCCTAGCCAACTAGCTCGTTCCACTTCTAAGGAACGAAAAAGATCAGCAGTTCAAATATACATCAAAGATAAATTAGATGATGTGTATGAAAATCGTGACAGTTCTCTTGTATTATTCAATTTGGCAAATGTACATGACAGAGCAAGTCCAGCCCTAGAGCCGAGGCAATAACCAGATTACATAGAAATGAAATTACAATCAATGGTTCGCTAGGTAATCCTCCTTATGATCTATATCCTATACATCCTTTCAGCCCTAGCCGTTTTCACTAATTACAGACATTTTCTTATTCAGGCCTTTCAGCCGAACAAAATAGAAACCAAAATTACAAAATCGGCTAGCAGTTATAATTCACATGTATCTTGCTTGGCCGTAACCTAAATTTGGAAAACATTCCTTGATTGCACGCCACCTATTATCCTTCTTGAGTTCATCAGCAACTAAACTCAGAGTCAAGGATCGAGACCCATCCTCGTGGAATATTTGGCTCTAAGAAATCTCAAACAATCTTCGTGGTGGTGGAGAAATCTACCTGCACTAGTCATACTCATTCATAATTAATACTAAGTTCCACAATTACTCTAGGAAATTAACATGAGTTACAAGAGGTATGTAAATAGGCATGAAATCCATATAAAAATGATTAATAAAGTGTTGTAATAAATCTTAATGTAAAATATGAGCATGTGCAGGAATGGGTAGCTATCTTGGACTAGTGCAGGAAAGAGGGGTCTTTATTGAGATAAAACAGAGGCTAATATTTATGGAAATGGGGTAGAAATAGGAAAATTTGGGACACCAACAGTAAGCACTAGATTTAACTAACGTTAACTAAGTTCACATCAAAAGTAAGAACTAGAGTTTAATTGAAGCTAATTAAGGCTAACTAGGTGCATGTACACCAACACCCCCCCAACAATAACCTAGGTGAGTGTGATGCAAAATGAATGAGTCTTGGAAATAAGGACATTTTAGGTACCCATATACAATGCATGAAAAGGGGAAAGAGGGAAAACCCCCTGGGAAGAAAAGAACCCCTCAAAAGATAATGTAAAAGTTAGAGATAAGACAATTGTTGGGAAGTCGTGTCCTTCACCCTAAGATGATCCCGCAGAAATTGGAACTTTTGGCCAGTGAATGTCTTAGTGAAGATGTCGAAAGTATTCTTGGAACTAGGATAGTACTACAAATCAATGATCCCATCATGAATTATTTCTCTAATGAAGTTCATGTGGATCTCAATATGTTTGGTTTATTGTGGTTGCATTGGATCTCTACAAAACTTTAGTGTACTTTGATCATCATGCCATATGACAGTTGGAAGATGGACATTGATACCAAGCTTAAAAAGGAAATGTTGTAGCCAAATGGATAGAATAGTGGCATTGACTACTCCTCTATACTGAACCTCTGCTGATGATAAATAAATGGTAGCTTGCTTATTGCTTGACCCAACAAATGGGGTCAGATCTCAAACTATGTACATAACTGTATGTGGAATTGTGATCATGGTTGTCACCAACCTAATCTAAATTTTTGAACCTAATTAGATCAAATGAAAAATTGATTGCATAATGAATCCCATAGGTGATTGTCCCCTAGACATGTTGAAGGTTGCATTTTGCAGCTTTCCAGTGTAACTCATGTGGCTCTTGCATGCATATGGAAACTTCTACTGCGACATATGAGAGATCAAGATGAGAGTGAGGGAGATAAAGAGGACTTCCCAGAAGATAGTGATACAATGTGAAATCAACCAATGGTGTCTCTTTTCCATTCTCAAGATTTATCCCTGATAAGAAAGGTGTGGTTGCTGGCTTATAGACACTCATGTGAAATCATGCCAAAATATCTCTAGCATACTTTGGCTGAGCAATGGTAATCCTAGAATCCTTCAAATAGATCTCTAGTCCAATGAAGAAATTTATCAAGCTTGTATTTGTCATAGAAAATCACTTATGCAATGCAGTTTTAATCTTAGCAATGGTAGAAGTTGAACTGCCTATTATCAAAAGATCATCTATGTAGAGTAATATAATCAACAAGCAGTCAATTTTCTTCAACAAATAAACATTGGAATTAGATTTGTAGCATAAATTGTTTTGAGATAACAAATAGAAATCCATCTTTGCATACCATAATCTAGGTACCTGCTTGAGGCCATAAAGAGACTTCTTTAGTTTGCATACCATAGATGACTTTTTCATGTATCCCTATTTCTTCTCCATGTATATTTCCTCTACAATATCACCATGAAGAAACACATTCTTTACATTCATAAGATGCACCTCCCATCCTCTTGCTACTGCAATGGAGAGAGCTAGACGAATTGAATCCACTTTTTCCACTGGATAAAAAGTCTCATCATGGTAAACACCATGTACCTGTTGAAAACATTTTTCCACCAGCTGTTCCTTATATCGGCTAAATTTTCCATATGATGCTATCTTGGTATGGTAAACCCACTTGTGCCTGAAAATTTTATGATTGGAAGGTAGTGGAACTAGGTCCCAAGTCTGGTTCTCAATGAAAGAGCTGTATTCCCCATCCATAGTCGTTTACCATTTAGGATGCTCAACTGCTTTTGCATAAGTTTGTGGATCAGATGCATGCATCATATAAGCATGCATGGGCATGCATGGCTCCATATACAATAATACTTGTGGAGATTCCTCAAACTAAGGTATAATGGCAGGATCATCTAAGAGATCACTCATGTTGCGACATTTTTGTGTTGAAGGTGGTCGAGAATCTTTTGAACTACATGAGGAAGTATTATCTTGATGTTCAACAACTAGTGGTCAAACATGTGTTGCAGGAAAAGTATCATCTAAATCATAATTTTGAACTAAAGTGTCATCTACATACTCATCAATTTGTGGTGATGCAACTTTGTAACATGTTCATATAATGTTGCATGCAAAGCATTTTCTTCAAACTTTACACTCCTTTTGATAAAGAGTTATTCATTATAAATATCAAGCACTATATACCCTTTGACTTCATAAGAATATCCAACAAACATGCATGCCTTGCTCCGAGGCTCCAAAGCCTTTCTTTTCTATGTAGGAATGCAGACCCATGCTCGAGATCCAAAATTGCAGAAATGACTAGCTTCAGGTTGCAAGCCAGTCCAAACCTGAAAAGTTGTTTTCTAGTAATAGATTTATGAGGAAATATATTCTAAATATACAAGGCACAATTGATATCTTCATCCCACAATTTTGATGGAAGATATCTTTCATGCAACATGCAACTAGCCATATCTTTCAAAGATCTATTCTTCCTCTCAGCCACCCTATTTTGTTGTGTAGTGTAAGGAACTGTATGTTGCAACCATATGCCTACTTTATAACAAGTATTTTGGATATCTTTATTGACGTATTCCTTCCCATTATTTGTTTGGAGGATCTTGATGCATTTTCCAAAGTAATTTTCCTCATGCGCTTTCAAAGTATTTAGATCTTGAAAAACTTTAGACTTGAGTTTTAGAATGTAAACCCGACTAAATCTCATGTAATCATCTATAAATGACAATAGATATTTTTTTTTCTCATTGAGTGTACTGGAAGTGGACCTATGAGATCATTGTGTACAAACTCCATAGTTGAATAGGTTCTCCATGCATGCCCCTTCTCAAACTTGTCTTGTGGATGCTTTCCAAGAGCACATCCATTAGAAATGCCATTTGGAAATTCAATGGTAGGAAATCCGTTAACCATCCCTTGTTTGCTAAGCTATTGCATATATCTGAAATTCAAGTGTCCAAATCTCTTGTTCCAAATCCTACTTTCTTCGTTTTCATGCACAAGGAACAAAATGGAATTTGAGTGAGGAACAAAATTAGAAAATGTATATAGACGAGATTGATCATTTACCTTGCTAGGTGCAATCTTCAAGTTGGTTTGCATATTATAAATGCTCAAGAAATCCAGGATAAATTCCATTTTCCTTCCAGTGCCTATGTGTTAAAAACTAATTTTTGGATCCATATCTCATTTAATATTTTATGATCGATGTTTCGAACCAGCAACTGTGGTTCATCTTTAGGATGGAAAGATATATGTGAAAACTAATCAATGAGATTTTAATAAATAGGAAAAATGAAGTAAGGAAAAAAAGAGCTAACAATGACCCTAAATTTATAAATCTAATTATTAAGGGAGGAAAGTAGAAGTTAAGTAATAAATTATGATAATAGGAATACATATTATAAAATATGATATAAATAAATATTATAAAATGATAAAATAATGAATTAATTATTATAATTCCTAAATTTCATAAAATCTTAGATTATGATAAATATTTAATCATAAGATTATGAAATATATACACTCATGTGAAATCATGCCAAAATATCTCTAGCATACTTTGGTTGAGCAAAGGTAATCCTAGAATCCTTCAAATAGATCTCTAGTCCAATGAAGAAATTTATCAAGCTTGTATTTGTCATAGAAAATCACTTATGCAATGCAGTTTTAATCTCAGCAATGGTAGAAGTTGAACTACCTATTATCAAAAGATCATCTATGTAGAGTAATATAATCAACAAGGAGTCAATTTTCTTCAACAAATAAACATTGGAATTAGATTTGTAGCATAAATTGTTTTGAGATAACAAATAGAAATCCATCTTTTCATACCATAATCTAGGTACCTGCTTGAGGCCATAAAGAGACTTCTTTAGTTTGCATACCATAGATGACTTTTTCATGTATCCCTATTTCTTCTCCATGTATATTTCCTCTGCAATATCACCATGAAGAAACACATTCTTTACATTCATAAGATGCACCTCCCATCCTCTTGCTACTGCAATGGAGAGAGCTAGACGAATTGAATCTACTTTTTCCACTGGATAAAAAGTCTCATCATGGTAAACACCATGTACCTGTTGAAAACATTTTTCCACCAGTTGTTCCTTATATCGGCTAAATTTTCCATATGATGCTATCTTGGTATGGTAAACCCACTTGTGCCTGACAATTTTATGATTGGAAGGTAGTGGAACCAGGTCCCAAGTCTGGTTCTCAATGAAAGAGCTGTATTCCCCATCCATAGTTGTTTACCATTTAGGATGCTCAACTGCTTTTGCATAAGTTTGTGGATTAGATGCATGCATCATATAAGCATGCATGGGCATGCATGGCTCCATATATAATAATACTTGTGGAGATTCCTCAAACTAAGGTATAATGGCAGGATCATCTAAGAGATCACTCATGTTGCGACATTTTGTGTTGAAGGTGGTCGAGAATCTTTTGAACTACATGAGGAAGTATTATCTTGATGTTCAGCAACTAGTGGTCAAACATGTGTTGCAGGAAAAGTATCATCTAAATCATAATTTTGAACTAAAGTGTCATCTACATACTCATCAATTTGTGGTGATGCAACTTTGTAACATGTTCATATAATGTTGCATGCAAAGCATTTTCTTCAAACTTTACACTCCTTTTGATAAAGAGTTATTCATTATAAATATCAAGCAATATATACCCTTTGACTTCATAAGAATATCCAACAAATATGCATGCCTTGCTCCGAGGCTCCAAAGCCTTTCTTTTCTATGTAGGAATGCAGACCCATGCTCGAGATCCAAAATTGCAGAAATGACTAGCTTCAGGTTGCAAGCCAGTCCAAACCTGAAAAGTTGTTTTCCAGTAATAGATTTATGAGGAAATATATTCTAAATATACGAGGCACAATTGATATCTTCATCCCACAATTTTGATGGAAGATATCTTTCATGCAACATGCAACTAGCCATATCTTTCAAAGATCTATTCTTCCTCTCAGCCACCCTATTTTGTTGTGTAGTGTAAGGAACTGTATGTTGCAACCATATGCCTACTTTATAACAAGTATTTTGGATATCTTTATTGACGTATTCCTTCCCATTATTTGTTTGGAGGATCTTGATGCATTTTCCAAAGTAATTTTCCTCATGCACTTTCAAAGTATTTAGATCTTGAAAAACTTTAGACTTGAGTTTTAGAATGTAAACCCGACTAAATCTCATGTAATCATCTATAAATGACAATAGATATTTTTTTTTTCTCATTGAGTGTACTGGAAGTGGACCTATGAGATCATTGTGTACAAGCTCCAAAGTTGAATAGGTTCTCCATGCATGCCCCTTCTCAAACTTGTCTTGTGGATGCTTTCCAAGAGCACATACACTAGAAACACCATTTGAAAATTCAATGGTAGGAAATCCGTTAACCATCCCTTGTTTGCTAAGCTATTGCATATATCTGAAATTCAATTGTCCAAATCTCTTGTTCCAAATCCTACTTTCTTCGTTTTCATGCACAAGTAACAAAATGGAATTTGAGTGAGGAACAAAATTAGAAAATGTATACAGACGAGATTGATCATTTACCTTGCTAGGTGCAATCTTCAAGTTGGTTTGCATATTATAAATGCTCACGAAATCCAGGATAAATTCCATTTTCCTTCCAGTGCCTATGTGTTCAAAACTAATTTTTGGATCCATATCTCATTTAATATTTTATGAGCGATGTTTCGAACCAGCAACTATGGTTCATCTTTAGGATGAAAAGATATATGTGAAAACTAATCAATGAGATTTTAATAAATAGGAAAAATGAAGTAAGGAAAAAAAGAGCTAACAGTGACCCTAAATTTATAAATCTAATTATTAAGGGAGGAAAGTAAAAGTTAAGTAATAAATTATGATAATAGGAATACAAATTATAAAATATGATATAAATAAATATTACAAAATGATAAAATAATGCATTAATTATTATAATTCCTAAATTTCATAAAATCTTAAGATTATGTAATATTTAAATCATAAGATTATGAATATATATATAATATATATATATATATATATTATATATATATAATATATTTGATAATGAGAAATAAATAATAATAAATAAATAATATATATATATATATATATATATATATATATAATATAATAATATATATATATATATATATATATATATATATATAATAATAATTCTTTATAATGATGATTAAATTGATTAAAATGTGTGGATGATGCTGATAAATGATTTATGTAACTCATTTAATGATGAAATAAATGTTAGAGTATGCAAAAATCCCATAAGGTATTGTGACTATGATAAATATTTTATAGAATGATAATATGATAATGTGACCTAGAAATATATAAATACTTAAAACTATATTTATATGTATGTATATACACATATACAAATATATATGTTTATGTACAAGTATAATGTATCAAATATTAATGTTGATTAATGGATTATAATGAGAGAGAAAAAAAATTATGATGTTTATTATAATGGGGTTATACATTTGTATAGACAAATGAAATATTATAAATTAAATAAAAAGGTTAATGATGTGAAAATTCTCTGAGGGTGGGGAGGGGAGGTTTGGGAGAGATTGATATGGATGATAGAGTAGGAATCCAATTCTCACTTGAAGTCCATCCATCATCTTGGTTTACAATATTAGGGTGTTCACTGATTTCTATGGCTTCTCTAAATTTTCAGTGGAAGTAGTGATCAATTTTAGCTAGGATACGAGTGTTATCAATACAAATTTGATGTTTGGTTTTATCATAATGTTCAGCCAATGCCAAGGCTTTGGATTGATTATGTTTAATGTCAGTACAATGCTCCTGGATTCTAGTGTTATGGATTTTATAGTTTCACCTATATAAGGTTTACCACAAGAGCAAGGAATTAAATAGACGCCTTTATGGCATTTAGAGTCAATGGGATATTTCAAAGAATTGAGGTTACTTCGAATAGTGTTTAGAGGCTTGAAGGTGGTTAAAATATTATTCTTTTTTAGGATGCAGGAGATTTTATCAGTGGTCACTAAAATGTGAGTGGTCTAGGTTTGGTGTGACAAAGGACCCTTCCAAGACCTTTTACTTTCATGATGTGTTAAATTTCATTTTTAAAAGAAAACATTAATGAATACCTATGCATGCTGTAAAGAAGAGGAACATGTCAATCATCAACACATGAAAACATAAGCCATTGATGACAAAGTTCATCCAGGAGGGACTACGTCTCCAGGCCCCAGTGTCAAGATGGTGTAGGCCGCTGCATTAGGTGTTGTCAATAGTGATGATGTACATAGAGATGATGTAGCTATCATACAAGGGAAATTCCCTCACACAGGAGTGGCACTAAGAGATGTTCCACTACAGGAACTCTTAGTCAAAAGATTCCTATTAGTATTACACAAACTCATGCATGATGAGCATCCTACCAACATGGGATAAAAGGGATATCAATGCAAACATACATGATGACAATATGAGTATCCCATCAACATACAACAAATGGATCTCAAAACATAACATGATGAATCATGACAACAAGTACATCACATAGACAATTTTGTGTCACGTCAAGCTAGACACATGAAAACAAGTAATAAACAAGATCCCTCATCAACAACAAATAGGGATATGTGCAGCACAATGCATAGCAAAAGAAATACATGAACACACTGCATATACCTCACAACCAGGGGCCATATGAAGAAGCGAATGTCAAACTGTTGAATTTGTTTGTGCCATCGATCTCACGGCATCAATCGCATGGAAATGGTTGCTCACACATAAACGCTGACACCTGCATTCCACTTAGAAAAGTGGTTGGAAAATAAAATGAGAAAATGGAAAATATTAATGCACCATCAGATTTGTGGCGTCAAATAGTGCAAAATCGACTGTCAAATTTTTGAATTCTGAGAAATTGAGAATCTAGGGCTCAAGGAATATTTTAGATTCCCCCTAGATTCCTTAAAGATTCTGCTCCATGGATGGACTGGAAATCTGCAACTCAAAAGGTGAATTCATCCTTGCCATTCCGATCCCTATAGAAAACCGTGAAAAATGACTATAAACTTGACTATATTCCGACATGGAGAAAAATTACCTCCTCGGGAAAATTTCAAGGATCATGGTTCTACTCCCTGTTTCTACAGCAATCATGGTTCCACCTCCATACTGAAAAATGGCCAAAAAATGTAGAACTCTGATGGAGGGACAGATAATGCCATTACGTTCGTGGTGTCGAGAAGTGTTGAAAACATATAAAATTTGTCAAAATCTGACAAAGTGAAAATTTGGCCGTCCTGCAAAATTCTGTCTCGAACTATGTGCACTACCTCCCCTCCTTGGGTGCACTGACAAACTGTGTTTAAATAAAACTTAGCTAGCAGATTTTCCCAAGTGATGGTTAGCTGAGTTGGTTAAGGAGCTCGGTTCATATGGAGGAGGTCGGGCAGTCCAACCCCACTTTTTTTCATACATTACCAAAAGAAAAATTAATTTTAAGTTTTGGTTGGGTCAGGCCCGTCTTGGGTGGCTTGCCCACCATACCCACCTCTAGCTAGTTTCGTGCATTAAGGCTGGTGGTTAAGGCTAGGTCCATGCCCCAAGGGCTAACCCACCTTAGTGGTTATTGTTTGTATTAGATGGGTTGGGTCCGTGCCCCAAGGGCCAACCCGCCTTAGTGGTCGTTGTTTGTATTGGATGGGTTGGGTCCACACGCCAACGGTTGGCCCACCCAACTCCCTGCTCCTTTTTACGTTGAGCCATGGTATGAGGGGTGGCGGGGTCATGACCGCCAAACCCATGCAATGTTGAGATGGCTCTGGGGGCGGTGGGGTCATGGCCACCCGCCCCTTTTTTTTTAAACATATTTTGTTATGTGGGTATGAGGGATGGCAGGGGTGGTGGCTCACCACCACATATATATTTTTTGTAATTTTTAATATTAAAAAATAGGGCATTTTTTAAATTGTTTGGATTTTAGGCCAAAGGGGAAAAATTAACTGAGCCACAAATTCACCCGAAATTTGGCCCAGGTTGGCCACAATCTGGTGGTCAGGTTCTATCCAAATTGTGGCCTCCTTAATCCTTCCTAGTCAACAAAAAGTCAATTGAAATTTGACTGCTTCTAACTTTCGCATATGGACTCGGTTTGATGAACCATTCACATCACCACAATCAGGATGACGAGATGTTTGCTCTGGCCCTTGTTCAAAATCATTCTGATCACTTTGATTTTCAAGCTTTCATAAGCCCTCTTTGTCCTGTGTGTGTCCCTAGAGCCACCTAGATCAATCCTCCCCACTAACAAGCTTTTGGTCCTCCAAAAGCATGAAAAACATTCTGCAACTTCTCTATACCTTGTCTACATCACAAGCATCCTGAAAAGGTCTCTCTTCCATCACCTTCACCTTTGTTCTTAGGAGCCTTAAGCGATCAGCTGACACCTGCGACCTCTACAACCTATAGTACATTGTTTTGCAAATTACATGCTTGACTTTCATGACCAACTAATGACCCAAGCATCCCATATTTTCCATGAGTTTATAACTCATACTCGGTGGTCAAGTTTACATCAAGAGGGATGCAATACTCCAACTACGAAAACAAGGCCAACTTATCATTGTTGCTTCAACAAGTGATGGAAAACACTTCATCACTGCAACACATGATTTACAAAGATAAGACCAAACACTATTTTTTTTAACAAGTTATGGAAACACGACATCACTTTCACTTATCACTTTCACGACATCCATTCTCCTCCCTCGACCAGCAAGGATTCTGGGTCGCATCCTCTCCATGCGGTTAGTGGGTCTGCTCTTCTGCGGGCCTCCCCTCTGCTCTGCGGCTCCGATCGATCCAAGGTCGATGTGGTTGCGGCAGTTCTCTCAGCCCCTGTTCTGGATGATAAGTCTCCAGACAGTAGGTATTAGAGCTTTCCTCAGCAGATGGAGTTCGGTGGTGGGTTGGCGTTCGGTGGTAAGGCCTCTGCAGTTCTTAGCGGCAGCGGTTCGGTCTCTTGCATGAGCGGTAATGATGATCGAAACCTAGTAAATTGCCCTCCTGGTTTTTGCCATGGTGAGTTTGACAAATCTTTCAGCTGCGTTAATAATAAAAATGATAATTATAAAAATAAGTATTATGAAATTTCTATGGATTGTAATAATGGTTTGAATAATAATAACATTATTGTTGGTAATAAGAGTTGCGTTAATAATAAAAATGATAATTATAAAAATAAGTACTATGAAATTTCTATGGATCCTAATAATAGTTTGAATAATAATAGCATTATTGTTGGTAATAAGAGTAACGATAGTAAAAGTATTAATAATTTTAATACTATTAAATATAATAGTAAAGCAAATAATTATATTATTAGCTATGATAATAAATATAATATAAATATGAATTATGAGGATACTATGGATAATAGTATGACTAATAATAAAATTATTGATGATAGTAATAGTAATGAGAGTAATAGTATTAATAGTTTTAACATTATTAACTATAATGATAGTAAAGTAAATAATTATAATATTGGTAATAGGAATTATAATGATGAAGGTAACTATGGTGATATGGTAACTAGGAATGAGAAAATTAATAATGATAATAATCTGAGCAAAAATGAAGACAATAATCTTAATAATAGTAAAGTGAATAGTAGTCACTATATTTATTATAATAATAAGGGAGCAGTTAGGGATGAGAATATGGATTTTCGTAAGAATAGTAACTCTAATAGAAATAAGTATAACGTTGGAGGTTATTCTCATCTCCCTCTGGACAATAAAGTGATCAATTTGTCCAGTTTTTCCTTTCCTCCTTCGGTTTTCAGTCTCTTAGGAAAAGGTCTTAATTTTGCCTCAGCTCCTAGAAAGATTCCTATTGAAGACATCATTTGCGACGTGGAATTTGGAATTAAGAACCTTCCTGATAAGATTAAAGACACGATTAGGCAATATTGTGTCGTGGCCCTGAGGAGAGCAAAGCCTCCCCGGAGTAATATCAGTAAAGCTGAGTTTGAGGCTCTGAAAACCTTAAACCAGAATCGTGATGTCGTTGTCTTGAAAGCGGATAAAGGAGGGGCTTCCATCATCCTTGACAGAGAGGATTACTGAAATAAGATGCTTGATCATCTTTGCAATAGTGGAAGCTATAAAAAGATTTCTAAAAATCCCCTTAAAAGGGTTTCTAGAGCAGTCGCTCTTGCGATTAATTCATGCAATTCCACTAATCCTCTGTCCCAGAAACTCATAGAAAGCAACCCCATTACACCTAAGATCTATGGCCTTCCAAAGGTCCACAAGGAAGGGGTTCCCTTGAGACCCATTGTCAATACCATAGGTGGTCCTACTTACCTCCTTGCCAAATTCCTCGCCTTGAAGCTGAGACCCTTAGTTGGTCACACAGAGTCTTTCGTCAAAGACTCTGCCTCATTTATTGATGATCTTAAGAGAATTAAGCTTGAACCCGAGGACATTCTGGTAAGTTTCGACGTGGTCTCCCTATACACTTGTATTCCCATAAATGAGGCCATGGAGGTTATAAACAAGCTTACTGACCCTGATACCGCTCGGTTGGTTGAGTTGTGCCTTACTTCCACCTTTTTCAGCTTCGAAGGAGAGTTCTATGAGCAAACCTGCGGAGTTGCCATGGGCTCCCCCTTGTCACCTGTTGTCGCTAATCTTTTTATGGAGGATTTTGAGTCCAAAGCTTTGGTCTCCTCTCGTCTCTTGCCGAAGCTTTGGAAGAGATTTGTAGATGACACTGGTGTCGTTTGGTCTCATGGTCAGGTTGAGTTGGATCTTTTCTTCCATCATCTCAATAACCAGTCCTCTGCCATCAAATTCACTATGGAAATGGAAGTCAATGGATGTCTTCCATTCCTGGATGTTCTCATCTCTAAGAATGGGGATGGCTCCTTTTCTCACCAGGTTTTTCGGAAGAAAACTCATACTGATCAATATCTGCATGCTAGCTCCCATCATTTCTCGACTCAGAAGTTGGGTGTTCTTAGCATGCTCGCTACCCGGGCTGTGAGAATATCTAATGAAAAGAGCTTAGAAAAGGAGAAGGCTCATCTCCTAGATGTCTTTGTTAAAAATGGTTACAGTAGGCACCTGGGTCAGAAAGCCTTCCTCAGGGCCCGTAAGGAGCCTTCAATCCAAAAAGATCCTAAAGATCATGTCATGGGGGTTCACCTTCCTTACATCCAGGGAACCACTGATAAGATTCCCATGATTATGAAGAAGCACAATGTCCCCGCAACCTTTAGACCTCTCAATACCATTCACGGCTCCCTGAGATATGTAAAAGATCCTATCAACCCTAAAGACATGAAGGGCGTCTATGTCATTCCCTGTTCCTGTGGGACACCATACGTTGGTGAGACCAGTCACTCTATTAATCAAAGGATTAATGAACATTCGGCTGACTTAAGGCATGGAAGGGCCAAGTCCTCAGCCCTTGCAGAGCATGCCGAGAAGACTAAGCATCATGTTTGTATTGAAGAGGCTCGTGTCATTGCAAAAGTTGCACAGTTTCACCATCGGAAGTTTAGAGAGGCCCTTGAAATCGAAAAAAGGCCTGTTAATCTTAATAGGGATGATGGCTGGAAGATTAGTAGTTGCTAGATCCCAGCCCTGTCTTCCTAAGCCTCCTCATTCTTGCTTTTCTTTTATCCTTATCCTCCCTTAATCTAGTTTGAATTATAGTTAATAATATTTGAATCTCCTGAACCCTTATCCTTGAATATGAAATTTTCCTGTTGATTTAGTTATGACTTGGGCTATTATAAATAGTTCAAAAATAGCCCTATAATAATAATAATACGAGTCCTATGAATAAAATAAATTAAATAAAAATGATTACTCAGATTATGAACTAGTAATATTAGCCTGGAGTTAATATTATGATAACGTTATCTTAATAACATGATAGTAGTTTATAGTTTTATGAGTTTATCATAATAGTGATATTAAGATTAACAATATTGATATTAATAAATAAATAAATATGTAAATAAAATAAGAATAATAGTTTCTAAGTTTTAATTAGGTTCTAGATAAGAAATTTCATTTGTGATAATAATATTTACCAATTAATTTGAATAAATATATTGATATAATGGTAAAGATTAACATTATTAATAATATATTAACTAAATATGATTAAAAGAATTTTATTCATATGGTAAATATATGTTATTATAGAATATATTTAATAAGATTAATATTAATAAATGGATAAACAAATAAATATATAAATAAAATATTAATTACTTTAAGTTCTAAAAATTAAATTCTTACCTTAATAATAAATGGGTATATGATAATAATATTACCATATATTATTCTAATATTAAATAAAAATATTTATTATTATATATTTATATAATGGACAAATATAAATATATTAAATAATAATGTATTACATCAATATATAGTAATAATATTTATATAAATTAATAATAATTATAAGAGATAATATAATTAATAATTAAATAAAATTTAGGTCCTGGTCAAACCTAGCTGTTAGAGGTCCTATTTAACCATTAATTAGTCAAATTTAGCTGTTGGAATGACCTGTTATCCCTATTTAATGCATCGCTTAGTTTGGATCTTCAACTTGTCTTGACGATGAACCACACTGGTTGGTTTGAAACGCGTCGACAAATGATTTTTTATGTGATTTTGCCGAAATTATTCTCACAAACAAGATTATGGATCACAGAAGTCTGAATTCTTTAATCACTTTCACAGTTTATCATGCAACTCAAAATAAGACCAGACATCCTTGTTACTGAACAAATGATGGAAACAACATCATCACTTTTACATTTTGAAATGCAACAAATTATTTACAAAAGCACGACCATGATAAGACAACATATCTAGAAACCATTTTTCACTTATCAATGTGAATGGGTCGCCTCCTTGTGGCGATTTTGCTTGTTGAACAATTGTTTCACCTGGTTGATGCACTAACACTTTGTCTTTAAGGCACTGCTCTAGATGGAGCCTCCAACAAGTGGCTCTTTGATGGCCACTTCTATTGCAATGACTACAATAGGTTTTCTTCCTCTAGATCTACTTTACCTGATGTTGAGAGGGTCTTTCACACTTATCCTTTTGTGTGCTTCTATTCTTTTCCAACACTTAGAAAATGTATGGTTATGTAATCCACAAAAGCTACATGTTTTTTGATGCCATGTTTTACTCTTATCATTAACAAAATGATCATAATCAAAATGAAAATTCGAATGTCGAAAGTGATTATACCTTTCCTTTCCATCTCTGGTGTATGGATGGTGATGAGAGCTTGTCTGAGCTCTTTCCCTACAATGGAAACTATCATGGAATGATGGGGATGTTTTCCTATCATTCTCTTTCCTCGATGATTTCAATGATGTCTTGGAAGAATCTAACACCTTCGAGCATTCCCTTTTGGTGTATCTCAAGCTTAGAAATTGAGGTCTCTGCACAACCTCCAATGGTTGAGTTATGCCTTGGTTATTAACACCAAGTTTTTCTTCCTCCTCATGCCTCATCCTTATAAGAAGCCTCATGTTTGTCCCTCTAATTGGGATCTCAAAATCTCCCATAGAAATCATACTATGTGAAGACAAAAACGAAAGGAAATCAACATCTTTTACCTCCTCTATTGATTTGGAAAGAACTGATGAGGGCTTCTCATCATCTATTGTTGGTGGTTTGCTAGTTGTCTCGGCACATTCCCCAACTTCCTTTCTGACATACCCAAGTCTTGCCTGACGAAGTAATTCCTCTACTTTGATGGGGTTGACAATGCCTTGGCCATTAACGCCCAAGCCTTTTCCTTCATACCCCATTTTCTTCAATATTTTGGAGCCAATTCTTGTGGTGTGATTTTAAAAAATAGCGAAATCATCATCAGGACACATACATGAATTCAGAGAGTTACATTTTACCTTACATGGGCCATGTTGTAGCTTTTCCAAGGCCTCATCCTTTTCTTGCAACTGTCGTAGAAAACTTTGTTTCTCCTCTTTCTCTTCTTGTAGACACATCGTCAATTCAGCGTTCTCTGTTTGAAGATTCTGGTTGTCGTGCTTTAGTTCTTCCATGTCCTCTTTCGTGGCTTGCAACCGAAGCTGCAATCACTCCTTTTCCTCTATCTCTTTTTGTAGAGTTTCATACATTATTTCCACTCTTTTGGAAATTTTGAGCATGGTCTCGTACATCGCTTTTTCATCCTCTATCACTGCATGTTCCATTTCTCACACCTACAATTCACATCCATGCAAATACCACTCTAATACCACTTGATCCAGGTCCGAGTGTGACAAAGAACCCTTCTAAGACATTTTACTTTCGTGATGTGTTAAATTGCATTTTTAAAAGAAAACATTAATGAATACATCTGCATGCTGTAAAGAAGAGGAACATGTCAATCATCAAAACATGAAAACATAAGCCATTGATAACGAAGTTCGTCCAGGAGGGACTACGTCTCTAGGCCCCGGTGTCAAGATGGTGTAGGCCACTTCATTAAGTATTATCAATAGTGATGATGTACATAGAGATGATGTCGATATCATACGAGGAAAATTCCCTCACACAAGAGTGGCACCAAGAGATGTTCCACTACAAGAACTCTTAGTCAAAAGACTCCTATCAGTATGACACAAACTCATGCATGATGAGCATCCCACCAACATGGCATAAAAGGGATCTCAATGCAAACATACATGATGACAATATGAGTATACCATCAACATACAACAAAGGGATCTCAAAACATAACATGACGAATCATGACAACAAGTACATCACATAGACGATTCTACGTCACATCAAGCTAGAATCATGAAAACAAGTAATAAGCAAGATCCCTCATCAACATCAAACTGGGATTTGTGTAGCACAATGCATAGCAAAAGAAATACATGAACACACTACATATACCTCATAACCAAGGGCCATCTGAAGAAGCACATGTCAAACTTCTGAAGTTGTTCGTGCCATCAATCTCATGGCATCAATCGCATGGAAATGGTTGCTCGCACATAAATGTTGACACCTGCATTCCACTTAGAAAAGTGGCTAGAAAATAAAATGATAAAATGGAAAATCTAATTGCACCATCAGATTTGTGGCGTCGAATAGTGGAAAATCGATTGTCAAATTTCGTAATTCTGAGAAATTGAGACTCTGGAGCTCAATGAATCTTTTAGATTCCCCTAGATTCCTTAAAGATTTTGCTCCATGGGTGGACTGGAAATCTGCAATGCAAAAAGAAAATATGTCCTTTCCATTGTGATCCCTACAGAAAACCGTGAAAAATGACTATAAACTTGACTATATTCCGACATGGAGAAAAATTACCTCCTCGAGAAAATTTCAAGGATCATGGTTCTGCTCCCTGTTCCTACAGCAATCATGGTTCCACCTCCATACTGAAAAATGGCCAAAAAAACAGAACTCTGATGGAGAGATAGACAATGCCATTGCATTCGTGGCATCAAGAAGTGCTGAAACCATATAAAATTTGTCAAAATCTGACAAAGTGAAAATTTGACCCTCCTACAAAATTCTGCCTCGAATTGCATGCACTGCCTCCCCTCCCTAGGTGCACTGACAAACTATGTTTACATAAAACTTGGCCGGTGGATTTTCCCAAGTGATAGTTAGTTGAGTTGGTTAAGGATCCCAATTCATATGGAGGAGGTCGGGCAGTCAAACCCCGCCTCATCCTTTTTTCATACATTACAAAATAAAAATAAAAAAAATTAAGTTTTGTTTGGGCCGAGGTCGCCTTGGGTGGCCTGCCCACTGTAACCACCTTTGCTTGTTCCATGAATTAAGGTCAGTGGTTGAGGCTGGGTCCACACCCCAAGGGTCAGCTCGCCTTAAGGGTTGTTGTTTGTATTGGATGGGTTGGGTCTGCTTCCCAAGGGCCGGCCCGTCCAACTCCCTGCTCCTTTTTACGTTTAGCCATGGTATGAGGGGTAGTGGGGTCATGGCCGCCCACCCCATGTGGTGTTGAGATGGTTCCAGGGGTAGCAGGGTCATGGCTGCTCACCCCTTTTTTAAACATATTTTGTTATATGGGTATGAGGGGTGGCGGGGGTGGTGGCCCGCCACCAAAATATATATTTTTAAAATTTTAATATAAAAAATAGGGCACTTTTAAAATTGTTCAAATTGATTATAATGAGAGAGAAATTTTTTTATGATGTTTATTATAATGAGGTTATACATTTGTATAGACAAATGAAATATTATATATTAAATAAAAAGGTTGATGATGTGACAATTCTCTAAGGGTGGGGAGGGGAGGCTTGGGAGAGATTGATATGGATGATAGAGTGGGAATCCAATTCTCACTCAAAGTCTGTCCATCATTCCGGTTTAGGCTATTAGGGTGTTTACTGATTTCTATGGCTTCTCAAAATTTTCGGCGGAATTAGTGATCAATTTTAGCTAGGATATGGGTGTTATCAATACAAATTTGATGTTTGGTTTTATCATAATGTTCAGCCAATACCGAGGCTTTGGAGTGATTATGTTTAATGTCAGTAGAATGCTCCTGGATTATAGTGTTGATGGATTTTCGAGTTTCACCCATATAAGTTTTACCACAAGAGCAAGAATTAAATAGATTCCTTTATCGCATTTAGGGTCAATGGGATATTTCAAAGAATTGAGGTTACTTCGAATAGTGTTTAGAGGCTTGAAGGTGGTTAAAATATTATTCTTTTTTAGGATGCGGGAGATTTTATCAGTGGTCCCTAAAATGTGGGGGAGGTTGACTTTACCCACAATGTTATCAAATTTTTTATTGTTTTTATGTTTTCTATCATCTTTGTTTATAGCTTTAAATCACTGATGTATGTTATACCCATTCTTTAAAAATACTTTTATAAGATGTTCTTTTTCCATTTCTAAGTTTTCCTTGTCTGAGATTCTTAGAGATTTGGTGGCTAAGGTATTAAGGGCAAATAGTTTTTGGGTAGGATTATGATTTGAAGATGCATGAAGATATTGTTCAATATGAGTCTTCTTTTGATAAATTTGGTGTGATATGGAGCCATCAGGAATTATGGTGATGAGCATGTCTAGAAAAGGGAGGTTATTATTGGCTATTATGCCTATGTGTATCATTTGATACACATAAATAATATTCATAGAAAACCTCATAATATGCAAGACATTCTCAAAAAAACCATCTTTGAATTGCACTCTTCCTTGCCTGGTTGCTTCAATTACAAAATTTTACCCCATGAGAATAGGAGGTACTGAATATGCATGTAGAGAAGAAGAGGATTCCTTCGGATAAGCCATAGAAGCTCCTGAATCGATGATCCATTCTGGTGGTGTAGAATGAAGGGAAATCGAATCATGGATATTACCCCTTGTTTCTAATGGTTTTTCTTTCGTATTCTTATTGGCACTTTCTGGAATGTGATGGCCAATATTATTTTGTTGAAGAGTCTTTTCCATTAGATCAGTATTCTTCTACATGCAAGAGGATTTAGGATGATAGCCTTTGTTACAATAAGGACATTTGGAGTTTTCTTTCTTTCCCTTTTTCCCCTTGGAGCTGGAAGAGTCATCTAAGGGTTTTGGATTCCTCCCTTTCTTGGATCTAGATCTCTTTCCTTTATATTGCTGATTTGGTTTCAAGTTGGACTTTCCCTTTTCATGCATGGTAAGTGCATGTGAATTTTAATAATTTAATGAGCCCATCTTGATGAACTTATCCTACTCATGAATGAGAGACTCAATAAATGCATCAAGCTTGGGCATTTTCCATTTATCTCCAGTTGCAATTCTAGTTGTATGAAACATAGAAGCAAAAAAAACATATTTAGGACTTAATTTATACAAAATATAAAGGATCAGTTGACCTTCCCGTTTGGATGTATCAATCTCGCAATCATGTAATTCAAGAAGTAATGATTTTAATTTTGTAAAGAGATATTGAGTGTTCTCAAATCTATTTGGATCTAAGGAATTGATCTCATTTTCAAGAATATGAACCTACATCTCATCCAGTTTTCCAAATAAATTCTCCAAGGTTGTGAATACCTCATTCAAAGTGGTTCATATGTCCACATGGAAACACAATGTTGGAGATATGGAAAACAATAGAAGACCAACAGCCTCATCCATTTTGTCGAAATATTTGGATTTTTCAATGGGAAAATTGTGTTCAGCTTCTATATTCATAACTATTTGATACAAGCCTTTGCCTTTAAGGTGAAGCAAAATATTTGGCTTCCATTGGAAGTACTTATACGAAGTGAGAATAGTTGAAGATGGGAACTCCATTCTATCACCTTGTAGTTGTAGTGGCAGTTGTAGCCGCAATTGTAACAATTCTCTAATATTCTAATCCGCAAATCAAATCTCCCAACAATTTCCAATTCTTGATCTTCAAACCTACAAAATATTGTCCAGGCACCTTCTCTAGGCCCCTATAGCTCTGATACCATGTAAAAGTATTAGAGCACAAATATGGATCTAGCTTAAGAATAATGACACAAACTCGTAAGAATTAAAAAAATAAAAATAAAAATAAAAATTTGAAATAGAGAATGAATTTGATTACTCAATATTGATTTGAGAATCAATACATAAAGCAACTAAGTTAATCTTAGTTGTGTATGAAATAACTAAGGCTAATTAAAGATAACTATAGCTAAGTGTGCTTTATGTTATGTTAATGTGCACATGCAACACATGAAATAACTAGAGTTAAATAACTAAAGCCAAGTGCACACCACATGTAAGCACTAGATTTAACTAATGCTAACTAAGTGCACATCACATGCAAGAACTAGAGTTTAACTGAAGTTAATCAAGGCTAACTAGGTGCATGTACACCAACACCCCCACTTAAGCATAACTTAGATGAGTGTGATGCAAAATGAATGAGTCTCGACAACAAGGCCAATTTAGGTATCCATGTACAATGCATGAAAAGAGGAAAGAGGGAAAACCTAATGGGAAGAACACTCCCCTCAAAAAATAATGCAAAAAGTAGAGAAAAGACAATTTCGAGGCAGTCATGTCCTTCATCCTAAGATAATCTCGCATAAATTGAAACTTTTTCTCAGTGAACGTCTTGGTGAAGATGTTGGCAGTCTACTAAGAACTGGGACAATACTACAGATCCATGATCCCACCATGAATCATTTCTCTAATGAAGTTCATGTGGATCTCGATTTGTTTGGTCTATTTTCATTGCATTTGATCTTTGAAATACTTTAGTGTACTTTGATTATCAAACCATATGATAGTCAGATGATGGACATTGATACCAAGCTTAGAAAGGAAATGTTGTAGCCAAATGGCCTGAACAGTGGCATTGACTACTCATCTGTACTCGACCCCTATTGATGATAAAGCAATGACAATCTGATTCTTACTTAACCAACAAATGGGGTCAGATCCCAAACTAAATACGTAACTGGGGGTGTACTTTTGATCAAGGTTTTTGCTAGCCCAATCTAAATCTATGAACCCAATGAGATCCAAAGAACAATTGGCTTCATAATGAATCTGATAGGTTATTTTCCCCCTGAACATATCGAAGGATGCATTTTGCATCATTCTAGTGTAACTTATGTGGCTCTTGCATGTATCTGGAAACTACTCCTATAGCATATGAGAGATCAAGATGGGAGTGAGTGAGATAAAGAAGGTTCCCTACAAGTTGACAATACAATGTGTAATCAACCAATAGTGTGCACTAGGGGAATTTTGAGGTCTAAAATGGGCCTACTAAGAAAAATATAAAATAATAGTGGAAATAATAAAATAATATTAGATTACATCATCAAATTTTAGAGGGAAAAAAGAGAAAACTATAATTTCAACTCGTATTTCCAACTTATCTCAATATGGGTTTACTAAAATTTTGAGCGGAAACACACGTTGGATGAAAATTTGATTCCCTGTCCAAGGAGTACCCATGTTGCATAGTTTATATGGACCGTACTATAAGAAAAATGAGAAATACATGAAAAATTGTGATTGCAATCACGTTTTTTCATGTATTTCTCTTGTTTCTTGCAGCAGGGTCCATCAAAAGTATGCAACATGGGTACTCCTTGGATGAGGAATTAAATTTTTCATCTAGGAAGTACTCCTACTTGAAATTTGAGTAAAACCTTAGGGAGATAATTTGAAAATACAAGTTGAAAAGATAGCAATGGTGAATCATCCCCCATGTTTGACATAATCATCTTAAATCCTATTGGTTCTTATAAAGTTTATTTCGGCTATCCATTTTTCTTAGGAAGCCCATTTTAGACCTCAAAATTACTCTAATGCATTTTCCATTCTCAAGCTTTGTCCCTGATAAGAAGGTGTGGTTGTTGGCTCGTAGTCACTCATGTGAAATCATGTCAAAAGATCTCTAGCATACTTTAGTTGAGAAATGGTAATCTCATAACCATGTTGATAAATCTTTAATCCAAGGAAGAAATTTAGCAAGCCCATATCTATCATAGAAAACCGCTTATGCAATGAAGTTTAAATATCAACAATGGCAGAAGTTGAACTACCTATTATCGAAAGATTATCTATGTAGAGTACTATGGTCAATAGGGAGTCGATTTTCTGCAAGAAATACACATTGGAATCACAATGTACAAAATTTTGAGATAGCAAATAGGAATCCACCTTTGCATACCACTCTCTAGGTTCCTGCATGATGCCATAGAGAGACTTCTTTAGTTTTCATATGAGAGATGTTAGCTCAAAAATAAAAGTTCTCAGAATGGCTGAAAACCTAAACGACCACATCTGTCTCGGCGAAATGATTCCAACGCAACTCATTTAATTGAAAGTTGAGTTCGTATAAGGAAGATATTGAGTTTTGATTACTTTTCCAAATAGAAGAAATTTTGAAAAAAAAATCACAGTCGCTGCATAGTCAGCAGTCCGTACTATTGACATGGTAGGTGATTGTGCAAGGTCAATGGTGGTCAAAAACTCAACCATAGTTTGCCAAGTGTCATGTTCTTATTGGTTATTAGGTGCAGTGTGTTGGCAAGTTTTTATTGGTTTAGAACAAACCAATGAGGATGGGACAAGTGGCAAGCCTGAAGGCCACCACGTGTCCCTCCCCAAAGGACCTGTTACGGCATAGTGTGAAAAAATTTATGGTAGGTCAGGGGGGTCGAACCTAAGAACTGCTCCACATAAACTACATGACATACCACTACACCACCTGTTGTTTCTTAACCATAATGTTGTACACATATATTTAAAGTTTCATGTGATTATGGTTGGGGGTTAGGAGGGACAACCCTCCCATGTGAACACCTCGGCGGTAACATCAAATTGTTATCCAAATGGTGGAAAACAAACACCATAACGGATGGCAACATAATCGCTCACCTTCAATGCGACATGTGACCACTCACGGAAAACTGCAAAACTGATATTTAACTAGCCGTGTGATTAGCGCTAGTTAATCTAGATTAAATCTGAGTTAAACACACTTATCCATAATTAAACTTGAGTTTAATTTGGTGGCACTTTTGGCAGACCCACCAAATTCGGCACCAATTCCAATTTTAGAGGAGGTTTTCTAGGAGAAAGCAGTTTTGGCATAACTGGAGCAAAATTCGACTAAATGGAGCTTAGGAAAAGGTGTTCGTAGCTAATTTGAGCATTCTGAACACATTGAAGCATATTTCAAGAGCATTAGAGCTTTTTAAACAACATTTTTTCCATATTGATCTAATATAGAGGCTCAAGCCATGGAAGTTGGACCAAGGAGATGTAGCCCAAGAGGGGTGAAGTCCTTCATCAAAACACCATGTTAAGTGTTCACGTTGATGGTTTGATGTGTTTCTCATTGTTGTTTTTCAACACTTGTTTTTCATGCTATTGTTCTCATGTATTTCATATCAAACTTGCTAAAATTTACCTATTTCCAATCATAAACACCATAAGAGAACCATGCACATGAAGCAATTGACAAGCATTTGCTTCTAAATTTGATGTTGAAATTAGCACAACAGAACTAACATTCAACAACAGATCAATTTGGTATCATAGCTAAGGTTCATTTGCTTGATTTCTTGAGTTTTGTGCAAGTAGGGTTTTAATGGTTGAAAAATTGTGATTCTTACAAGGTTAAAGTTGCAGAGAGGAGAAGGGAAACTATTGGTTGCAACTCCTGAGGTAATGCCTAGAAGAAAGAGAGCCACAAGGCCACAATCTCCACTGAAAGTTCCAATTCCAGCTGCACTTGAAACACCTCAAGTTTTACCTTCAGTTAAGATAGAGGAGGTATAGGCAGTACTAGAAACTGAGCCTGAATCCACAACCATTATGTCTGGAGAAAAAGAGACTAAAGGTATTCCTTCAGAAGAGGAAGCATTCAAAAAATATTTCTATACTTTAACTGACATGGTTAAAGTCCTCTATGAAGAGAGGAATACTAGAATGGTTGGAGAGTGTTCTAAGCCTCACATGGAGAGGGAAGCTCAAGAGATAAAAAACGATGATAAGAAGGATTCAAAGGGTAATGGAGGAAAGCCTCCTCCATCTCCACCATCTACATCATCTTCCTCGTCATCTTGATGATGAGCCTCATCACTGGGTAACTATATGGACCTTAACATACTTCCAAACTTACTAAAATAAACTCTTCTCATAATTCCTTACATGTTTTAATTATTTTTTGCTTAATGAGATGAGTAGAAGTAAGATGTTATGTTGAGTGGGCTAATGTGCATTGATTACAGGTTTTTGGGAGAAAATCATGGCAATTTCGGCTAATTAAGGTGTAGGAACTTGAATGAGACAAGAAGGAGAAATTATAGGAGATGGATATTCCTCATTAAATCCTCAATCATTTGAATATCCCTCAATCAAATCACACTGGATCGGAGCTGCAAGTAGCCGAGTCATGGAGATAATGGGCAACCGAGCTAGTGACAGTTAAGGAATAGTTCATCTTGAGTTTGGAAGCTAAGCCTCCCCAAATTTAAGGAAGTTGTTGGATACTTTAGTTGTATAAATAAGGATTCGTAGAGCCTCATTAGGATTCAAATTTTTTATGTAAGAGAACTAAGCATTTTCGAGTTAAAGGACTGTGGCAAAAAACTGTTATGTAATTTTTGATATGATAATGAGAATGAGCATTTCCTTGATCCATCTCTGAGTTGAATTAGAGGGATGAAGCTCTTGGGTTAGGGCCCAAACCTAGTAGCAGAGGTTCCTTTTATTGTGCTTGTATGCTTAGGTTATTTCATAGATTAATTGTTGAATTGATTTTGGCATTGTTTCATTGCAAGTAGTGGTGAAATTGATTAGTTTTCTTCCATTTGTGCATAGATTTATCAGTAGCTTTAGAGAGATAAATGAATACCAAAAAGGCTAATAGCAGGTGGATTTGGCCTCACTCCTCCCTTCAGGGACCATGGTTTGAGGAAAAAAAATCCTCCCCAAAAAGATAGAATTATGATTTCTTATGGAATTTAGGGTTTTCTGCTAATTAGACCAGCATCTTTTCAACTTTCAAGAATAGGTTTCAGTTTTGATTTCTAATATCTCTAGATTTGTATTAGATCTCATGGTGTTTCACAATATTCTGCAAGTATTTCCATGCATGAACTACGCAACTAAATAATGAAATTTTGTTTTCTTATGTCGATTGGAAATCTTTCTTGTTTGACTTGATCCATGGGTAAATGACAGTGATGTATGCATTGTAGGAGTTTCAATAGTGCAGGAAGATCTCATGTCAGCAGCCTCAATCTAACTTCATTCATCCATGATCATCAACAACCACTAAGTCCATCAACCAATTCAGCATTCCATAAGAACAACTTCCATGTTTGTTGAGAAAATCCAACCATCTCACAAACTTTGGTTTGAGCTCTGAGGAAGTCTTAGCCACTCCCCCACCTTATTACTCCCATAATTCACCTTCCTTAAACCTTATACCACCTTCCAAACCCCTCCTTATGCTTTCAGCCGGATATTGTAGGAATACAGGGGATCCTATAGGAGCATTAGGACATCTTGTAGGTGCATTAGGACATCCTGTTGGACGACCTGTAGTGGCCTGGTTTGAGGCCGATTTGAGGAAAATGCATCTAGAAAGTTAGGAGAAGATCCTTGTTTGCCTTTGAAGCCATTTGACCCTTCACAACCTATTGAAAATAATACTGACAGGGGGGGTGAATCAGTATTATCTGGTCAATTATTTTCTTTTTCAAACCCAGAACATATATGCTACTTCAGTTAGAGAAAACCACGTATATATGCAACTGTAGATAAGGAAACCCATGTATACCATATAGACTTATAATTTAAAATAAACTACATATGTTGAACATTAATCTATGCATCAGGATCATATAAACAGTAACCAGGAACAGAAAAATAGAGCAGAATACAATCACACACAAGAACACAAAATATAAGGTGGAAACCCAATGTGGGTGAAAACCACCTGCTGCAATATGTCCCTATATTTTCAATTAGAAACTTCTTTTTACAATGATTTTGTACTAGTGCAGTCCTTTACCAGTATGCAGGCTGCTACCTACAGAGAGCTACAACCCTCTCTCGTTTTCCAGCTTCTCCTGGAAGAGAGCTACAACCCCCTTAGCTCTTGTACTAGTTGAGATATTAGTACGCAGGCTGCTACCTGCAGAAGACTACAACCTTCTCTTCCTCCCAAGGACCACATTTCATAAATTTCCAGACTAGATCCACAAATAACATCAATCAAACATCAATAATTTCTGCATCAACCAATCACCTTTTCACCAATCAAAACTAAATCAAAATAAACACTTCTTTGACGACTATACCCATATCATAATAACAGTAATCACACCCCACTTCTGAACCTAGAACACTGTAGTAATAAACAGAAGTAGCTAGAACATAAATCAAGAGATGTATGCTACTTCACTATTCAGAAACCTGCATACAGATCTATAAATTCATTCTTTCAAACATTCAGATATTAGTTAACCTAGATTATCAGATTTATAGATCAAGCATGTGCCACATATCACAGAAAATCATATAGAGATACCACTATTCCAGCCTTAAGATTTTGACCCATCAATAGAACTTATCCTTCTCCTTGCACTCAGTTTCCTTCTTCATTCAGATCCAGATCTGCACCATAACCCAATCATAGTATTCCAGATCTAGCACTTTATCAGATATTCAATAATTCAGAAGATGCCTTGCCAAATGATCTCCTTCCTCTTTTATAGCCTTAGGCATTTCACAATACCACAGACCAAAAACCATAACAATTCAATACCATGGACCCAATACTTGGGATCAACAATTTTGGATGCAATACCATGGACCAAACCATAGGATCAAAAACTGTTGAACTAATACCATGAACCAACCATAAGATTTCCCATGTGCGTGTGCTTTTCTCTGCATGAAAGTGCATGAACTTTTCTCTGCATGAAAGGAACTTTTCTCTGCATGAAAGTGCGTGAACTTTTCTCTTCATGAAAGGAACTTTTCTCTGCATGAAAGTGCGTGAAATTTTCTTTGCGTGAAAGGAACTTTTCTTTGCATGAAAGTGCGTGAAATTTTCTCTGCATGAAAGGAAATTCTGTCTGCATGAAAGTGCATGAACTTTTCTCTTCATGAAAGGAACTTTTTTTTCTGCATGAAAGTGCGTGAACTTTTCTTTGCGTGGAATTTCGTGAACCAGAAAATAACTTTGCTGCACTATAATTTATCATCTGAGATGAGTGGGTTGCCATCAAGTACAACATATGTATCATAATTCCAACAATTACAACCTTTATTCATTCCAAGCCAGTGTTGGGAAGAGGTTTCAATGGATTTTATCACAATTTTACCCAATTCTGAAGGAAAGAGTGTCATCTTGGTGGTAGTTGATAAACTTACCAAGTATGCACACTTTTGTGCATTATATCATCCTTTTAAAGCTAGTACAATTGCTACTACATTTATGGAAACAATTAAAAAGCTACATGGAAACCCAAAGATTATTGTAAGTGATAGAGCTCCCATTTTCGCTGGAATTTTTCAGATGTAATTATTTTCTTTTCTTAGTACTCAATTAGCTCATAGCTCATCTTATCATCCTCAATCTGATGGGAAAACTAAGATAGTGAATAAATGTTTGGAATGATATATTCAGTGCTTTCTATTTGATAAACAAGCACAATGGTTCAAGTGGTTACCTCTAGCTGTATGGTGGTATAACACTTTCTTCCATACTATAGCAAAAATGACCCCATTTATGGCACTTTATGGATATCATCCACCATTATTCACATCATATTTAAGAGAAAATTCTAAGTTTCAAGTAGTGGAAGATCACATCAAGCATCAACAACAAGTTCTCCAACTCTTAAAGGATAACCTCACTCTCACACATAATCAAATGAAACAACAGGAAGATAAACATCACAGTGAAAGAAACTTTGATGTAGGAGACTAGGTATTTTTATGATTACAACCATACAAATAAATGTCCCTCAAGCAAGCTAAGAAGGATACTAAATTATAACCCAAGTACTATGGTCCTTACATGGTGTTGCAAAACATTATTACTATGGAATACAAATTGGAGTTGCCTACATCTTCCTGAGTACACCCAATTTTCTATGTTTCATGCTTAAAGAAGGTTATCGGTGACAAGCTTCTAGTTGAAATAGTGTTGCTAGAACTTGATGAATGATGCAAAAGGAATGCAATAAATTACAAAGATAAACATAAACACAGAGATGCAACGGAAATAATACTTCATTTAATTAATGTGAAACACTGAAATATGCTTACAAACAAGTATGGAAATAAACTAGCTAGTGCGATAGTAGCTTATCTCTTAGAAGAGTGTGACGACTACATGCCTCTGAACTGTGTTACAATGAGGCTCAAAGGCCTACTTATTGTTGAGAAACAATGGAAAACCCTTAACATCCTAAAACCTAACCCTAGAAGATGAAACACCATATTGTGGGCCTCGTTTTGGGTAAGTTGGTATATCAACTTCCCAGGGTCGTAACTTTGGCACCTAATCTTCATTTGACGCATACAATAGCTCGTTAGAAAGATCTATCTAAGCAGTAAAGCTTTGGGAAGAGAAAAATCGGTCCATGGACCCATGATGCTCCCAGATTTCCCAAAAAACGACGTTTAGGGCCTCAAAACGACTCTGGAAGTTTAGGACCCGAAAAACTGCTAAAAATAGTAAATTGTGCTACAACTAAGGAAATTGAAAGAGGCAGTTGTGGGGGTCCAAGTGGGATAGGTGGGTGGCCACCAACATCCACCTAGATCATTCCTCCCCCCTTAAGAAGCAAGGTCCCCATTGCATTGAGTTCCTCCATCTGCTGAACTTGGTCCTTGGTGAGTTGTTCTGTAATCTCTGATGTGTCCAATAATGGGGGGAAGCATGGTAAAGGGCGTTCCACATTGAACACTCGATGCAAGCAAAGGAATGGAGGAATGTTGTGCTCCAAAGCATTGTTTCCCACAGCCTTGGTAATGTTATAAGGGTCATGTTGGAGTGGTCTAAGCTTCTGATGGGATCTTGTAAGGCATTCTTTCTGCATATGTAACCAAACTTTCTTGCCCACCTGAAACGTTTTTGGTACCCCTGTGGGTGAGGAGAAGTTGTTCCTATGTTTTTTCATGACCGTATCCCTTTGTTGTTGTTGCTATGTGGAGGAACCCTTCGCGGGGGTCATGGATGTGGCTATGATATTCCCCTTACTTTTGGAGCAAACCAGACAGAAAATGAATTTCGTGGTCTAGGAGACAATCTTGCTACATTTATTAGCAAAGATCAAAGAGGTGGCAGTAGGTGGGGCTACCTTCAGTATCTTGTATAATGAATTACCCAAGTAATAATAACAGCGCGAGGCCTTGACTCATACACAGCTTGTCACCTCCACAAGTATGGCTGGCCAAATAGTACATCACAAAATCCAGAGGTGCAACATCACATAATACCTTGTCTGTGAAGGGTTTGATGATGTAGGGTAGGCGACACTGCTGGCAAACTCGGAGATCTCGTCCTTGGTGAAGCCACTCGATACTGTGCAATTGCGAGCGTGGTGTAGTCGGTAGGACCTGTTATCACTCAGGTTGTTCCCCAAAGGTTGTAAGAAAAGGGAATATGACCTAGGTAACCACAGACCAATCTTTTAGACACAGATTTTGTTATGAAACCAGCTCAAGAAAAGATAGATCAACACCTTAGAATTCAGCCTCTTCGAGGGGGCAACCTCCTTTACATTACATAAATGAACAATTCTTGGATGATACAAATGA